>JBCAUI010361405.1:0-14841 GCA_038406195.1 Haplosyllis anthogorgicola | reverse complement strand
AACTGAAGCTACTGTAGTTTGTCAATGATGGGTTTGGGGATAAACCCTAGATGCTAAACACCTGTGCAAGTTGCACGTGCCCCCTGGCAAGGGAACTACAGGTGTCACCTGGGAAAGGTGGACCTGGTCCTCGGGAGTGTAAGTTGTGTACGCGGATGGGTCAACTACCAGGTAAATGTTTGGTGTGGGACTTAGTTTTCGAAGCTTGAACCTAGTGTCAAAATGTTGGCGAAAAGGTTCTTACTTTTGGTATCGTCAGGCGGAGGGCTGGAGGGTATAGATCGGTTATCCTCGTCGTCTGTGCTGACCTCGCTCTCCACCTCCTCAACGTCACTCTGAACGGTCAGGCCCCACACGTCGTGGATCAGGTCGTCCAGCTCCTCATCACTGTCCGCTGTGCCAGGCTCACGGTACGTGTATGCTCTACCCTCACTACCCACCAGACTGTGGTCTATCACTACAAAATAAGTTTTCTTTTTTATTGTGCATTAACAAACTCTTTATAATTGTCAGCCATGCCAGGTGCCATGTTCACGGTATGTTTAAGCTCTAATCTCAATACACACAATGTACACACTATAATGTCAACTAGCATGTGGTCTATGTGCTGCCTTCATGTATGTCGTCTGTGTGTTGCTGTGAAAAAATCTGCACATGCATTTTAAACATCTTTGTGTGCGCATTCTGTGATGATTTTATCATCGCATTTCAGACGTATTGGTTTCCGACTTTTTTCAAACTTACACTCAGAATGCGTCAAAAAAAGTAGATCTGTGGTCAGTAAGTCTCTATCTTTCTGGGGTCTCACTGCAAAATTTACAGAGTTATGGCCTATTCTATATTTCATATTTTCATTGTGGCCAATGGCTGCATTAACCTTCAAATGTGAGTTACTCAGAACAAGTCTTAATCCTGGTGGTAGGAATAATTTCCGACGGAATTGACCCCGATTACGCTGAATACACTGACACAGCTACACCTGTGAGGTTACTCACCAGCAGGTGTTGCTGGGTGGTCCACATCATCCCCATCAAACTCATCCTGGGCCTCACTAGGTGGCTCTGACTGCAACATTGTCCCAGGTGGCAGCACCACGTCAGGTCCGACTTTTACCTGCAGAAAAATGGAAAATTTCTAAAACTTCTGAAAGCTTTTGTAAAATTTCGCGACAAGTTTGTTTCTGCTTTGCACGGGGAATAGTGTAACTATGAAGTGTTTATGTACATTATTTGAATGCAAATTTACACCTTGGGTTCTACGTACTGTATTCCCTGTAATTATGGCATGCATCCCCCTTCCCCATTTTTAAAATAAGAATAGTTAAATTTTTCTTGGCTGTGATGCATGCGTTTTTTTATTTAAAGTTATTTCCACTGATGGGTAGTTATTTTAAGTGTTGGCCGAAATAACATTATAATATGCACAAAAGTTGATGTTGAAACAATTAAAATTGCTATTTTGGTATTTCCGATTGCTTCTGAAAATTGATGTTGACACCGATGTCACAATTAGACGGAATATTGTTATGTTCTTCCTTGATACCAAAACTTCTAGTTTTTCTGTCTAAGTAGTTGCGAATGTTTTGTTTCAATTATACTCCGCAAGCGATAATCTATCTTCTCATGTTATTATTTTTTCTTACACCGCAAAGGGAACAGACAAGTTTTTGAAACACATTTGACGTCATTTCTGTACATACCTGTGAGGCAAGTACACATCCCGGTTGTATTGTAGTATTTCTATAAACATGGACACTATTATCTAGAACTGCCATCTTTATATTACAGTTATCATCTATTGACACATCATTCCAGACGTAAGCACCGTCTAGACGTACGTTATCACCTACAAACACATGTAACACACGTATAATTAACGTATTACCAACGCTTATTGCCGACTGCCACGCATATGTGTTGCACTATAGTGCATCCTGCAGTGTGCACATGCTGCCCTTCTGTAAAAATCCTATGTAATAACGACTTGCTGTCAGCAATTAATTAAACATGACAGTATTACCAAATATCATTTACAATAACTTTAAAGTAAGTGCATCTGCTACATGTTAACAAGCCTTGTCATGAACTAGTAGAGAAATATTGTTTGGGTATCATAAACAGTTTGGGTGCTTAGGTCCAAGCCACAATTTTTGTACCCGAATATCCTACCCGTGCAATGTAATCCAAAAACATGAACCAAAACTAGTGCCTATTTTATCTTCCGGTAGTATTCCCATGGGATCCCACTAAGAAATGTAAACTGTACTACGTACCTATACTGCAATTTGTGCCTATGACAGAGTTTACTATATGAGTGTTTGGGCCGACTGAGCTTCCTCGTCCGATCACTACGTTTTCGTCCAGTATACAATCTCTGCAATGCAAAAATGTAAACTTAAAAGTCCATTTGCTGACTCTAGCAAGGCTGTGCAGATAAGTACCATGCTGACTGTAGTGTACATTTCCTGGGGTCTACCTGCTAGACACATTACTAAATTCAGAATGTCATTTATTTTTAACAATTATTCAGAAACAGGACTCAATGTGGTGGAATGCAACAGGCGGATGTTCTTAATTGTTGTAGCTGCTTCTAAATTTTCTACATTTCCAATTTCACAGTGTGAAGGCAAATGTAAACCAAACAATATAATTTAAAAATCCTAACTAAATTGAAGCAAAAGACCACGTTATAAACCCACACCTAGCATGCTGTCGACCATAGATCCAAAGACCTGAACAAACTTAAACAGTATACTGAATTTATACCTTTTACAAATACTACACAAAGACACAGAATAGTTGTAAAAACAAAGTGAACAATAAACAATGGACAGAAAAATGTGAAGAACAGTTTACCAGTGACGATTAAATATGAAACTTAAGCAAATCTGAAAAGATATCCTGGTATGTTGCCAAGTTCTATTCGGGGATTAGTGCACAGGCAATTTGCTGACCGTAAGCAAGGTCATGGCAGGAACTCAGCCAGTGACTGGATTCCAGTTCACTCAAGGAAGCTATGCCGATTTAAAGTTAGCAATAAAAAGGGCCACTTGAACCATTTGCGGATCAAAGCATTGATGAAAATCCCCATTTTCCTGCATGCTCTAGAGGTGTGCTGCATGTACTTCTCACTAGAGCTAGGACGACTAGCAATTTTACCAGTCGACTAGTCGGGTGGATCACTAGTCTAGTCGACTAGTCATGTCTAGTGCAAATTACTGTTATTTGTTGAGTGAAAGCAGTGGAATCTCTGCGTAATACACATATCACTACATAGACCCCTCATGTGGACCCAAACCTTAAATGAATATTACATCATTGAGAACATGTCACATGTATTTTCTTATATGTTGCTAAAGCAAGTAATCAAATATTGTGAAATTGCACTGCAATGTCCAATTAATTCAAAAAATCATGAATTTGTGTAATTGGTGACCATTTTGGTTATTTGCCATAAAAGGAAATAGACTAGTCGACTAGTGATTTGCTAGTCGACTAGTCGGGACATACAACTCGACTATCGTCTAGTCGTCCTAGCCCTGCTTCTCACAGTAAAAACAACAGGTTCTGGTGTATTCACTATCGTAGAAAGATGTACAAAGGAAATTGGTACTTTGGTACTTACCTCTCCAATGAGACGTCTTTGTGTAGATAAACATTATTCCTGCTGTACGTACAATGATCTGCACCCTGACCCGTCATGTCGGCCACCATCGGGTAGGTCCATCTACTCATCACATCTTTACTGTAACAAAATTTGGACAGTAAGAGTCCAGGCTTTTGATAGTGTGCGTTGTATGAACACAAAAATAGAGTGTCATCTGATTCTCCCATATACAATTGACACCAGAAGTGCTCGGTTTCAACGCCAAGGGAATTTTCTTTTGTTTGAAACAATGGGATAGATTAGAGTGTAAAATACTACGGCTATATAGTGTTCAAAAACGCCTTGGCAGAACATACATGAGCACTAGGACCCTGAATTTTGCATTTTGTTCCTTATATACTCGTTTACAACTTCACAATTACCGAACTGAATATGACAGATTTAAAAAGGCACCACTTACAATAGGAAACAAGAACTGAACGTAGGCTCGTTTACCTGACAGCATCATACATGTGAAGATTTGACACTCGTGCTGCATATTCATCTTCTATTACGTGTAGGTGGATTGTGTTGCCGAATATCTATAAAGTATCAATAAAACGGTTATCTAAACTGTCATCATTGAAGAAAAGTTCCCAATGACTATTATTAGTATTGAGGCTGCCATCTCAACTGTGCTACCATTTTTTCTGAAAAAAGAACTACAGTCGAACCTCTTGTCACGGTTGCTCAAATTCTGGTTCGGTCAAGACTTGTGTAAATTAACAAAGGCATTGTCATTGGATCTATTTCTTTATTCTCTCATACTTCAGTTTCACACTCTTCTTTTATCTGTATCTCGTTCTGTAACTTAAAACCCTGAGTCAAACAGCAAAGCCCAATAGTGGTCTCAATTATGTTTCAAACCCTTCTGATCTGGTAAACATATTGACTGGGTTTATATGCCATTTATACAGGAAGTGATGTCATTAAGGTCATGTGACCTAGCACATGTAATTTCCCACCAAAAATGCCTAATTTCCCACAAGATGGAATATTTGGCGCCAAAAGTACCAACACTGAGGATTTGTATTTATTGAACCTGTTACACTCTCATTAACGGTCACTCTCCTGGACGGCCAACCTGCCTTATGCAGCCAGAGAGATTTTTCCTAACGGGTGACCGTAAATGACAGGTTCCACTGTATTGACTAAAGAGAAACCACAGTTTAGATAAATAAATGATTGCATTTGTACTCATACCATTCGCAGTACGGTTTGTTTGTACAAATTACCAATTGTGAACACTGAGAAAATCAGTATCAAACTTACCTCTTCATTGGCTAGTATTCCTCGGACGAAGTCATCTCGCGTTAGATAATCGAACTCGTCCGTGAAGATCTGCGGAACCTGTGGTGAACACACACTGACGTGACAGTCCAACAGATCGTACCGTAACTCTATCGTACTGTGCTCCTGGAACAGTGTCTGAAATCAAATAGTTAACTTAATGTCAGTCAGAAAATAAAGAAAATTATACTAGATTTAATTTGTACAAACAAATACATAAAATACATCGAAAATGTTCACAACACGGCAAACATGCGATCAAGTATTTTGAGGTACATGTATGCACCTCAAATAAGAATTAAACAGTTGGGCCCAATTTCTGACAAGGCACATTTATCGTCTTGCTAACTTAAATCCACAGTACTGACTGATTAGTAGAAAAATAATTCAACATACACCTGCCACTCTACTAACTTACCAAAGGAAAATCGAATTTTTTGCTGCTTGCTACTTTTTGATAATGTAGTATTCTATTGTTTTTTGTTGCCGCAGCAACAATGACTTCCTCCTCCCTACATCGAGTTCTTTGTCCTGGAGGTGCATGTTTCATAACCATTGTCATAATTGGTGTCTTTTCTCTCAAGCGGCGCTCTCTGTCAAAAAATACAATGCACCGTTAGTCAGATTCGATGTACCAGAATTCCTACATATAAACCTGCCTTGTTTTAAAACGTCAAGCCTAATTGAACAGTATCTGATTTTCTAAGTGCAAGTACTGTTTACATAACTTAAATTGGACTGCACTTTTACTGCACATTTTAGAATTTAGGGTGAAGTTTTCCTTCTTTTCCATTGATCGTTCCATGGCACTCTGAAAATCCCATCACTCAGTTGTAATCCAAAGAAATAGGTAACGGATTAACACACACTGTAACGTGCTACATACTTGTGCTGAATAATGACTGATTTAAGCTGCATGTTCGACACCATGTCTCCGTTAACCAAGACGAAGTCGCTTTTGATGATAGATTGTGCATCTATCTCTCGTAGTGCATCTCCCACGGACAAACATCCCTCGTTCGTTATCACTGTTATATCACAACTACTCGTCTCTGATTTCCACTTGCTTTTCCTGAATAATAAAGACGAGAATTACCAAACAGGCACAAATACGGCAAAACTTCAAAAATGGGCATCTACTTGAGAAGAACTCTTCCTCGGCAAAACTTGTTTTCTAATTGTGCTGCATTTTCAGTTAAGGTGGCGACTATATTTTGGGTGCCCTCTAACAATAAGTAAGAAGCGTTAAGAATATTCATCGCTTAAACACGTGTGAGGTTTTATTGTTCCTTAGTAGCTTTTATCAGCCCTTGATTTGTTGATAAGGGCAGAGCAGATGAGCATTGACGGTTTACTGAAAAACAAATTGAACTGTACTTACTGTAGATGCTTTTTGATCTGGTCGGCGTGAACACAGCAGAAGACGATGACATGTTCTATACCGGATGAACACAGGAATTTTAACGTGTAGTCCAGTAGTGCCACATTCACCAGAGGCAGCAGAGACTGAAACACAGAAGGGTAAAGCATGTTAGTAACCTGATGACTCTAAACTTTTGCATTGGGAATAAGAAAGTAAATTTTACAGGGTCGGGGTACAGCGTTGCACACTACGTGGGACGTCCAAGCACAAGTGTTACGCATGGGCAAATGTTCTACGTTTTACTCGGACACACTTTTGCATGTGATGACAAATAAACTACAAGCATACCTACCCAAAATAAGCAAGTTTATTTGCGTTTTGGTATAAATGTTTGTTACTTCTAAACGCTTAATGAAGCAGGATCATAAGTAATTATTTTATTACACAGATGACTACAATTTTGTGACATTCATCCCCAAGTTTGAAAATCAAAACATGCTGGAAACTTGAATCGGAAATTTCATCATCCAAAAACAAATGGTGATATTTTAATTTCTAGTCAACCAGACACGTTATAAACAATTGTACTTACTCTAGGTTTATTTTGTGTAACTGGTGCAAATCTGATATTAAAGCTATCGGCTATAACCACGGCCTGTAAGACATCTTCTTGCTTGAAATCCTCACGTTGTTTTTTCTTCGACGCCATGTTTACTTCTCTGCAGAGTTTTTCTGCGACGTAAGTTTTACCATTTAGTGATGTGTCCTTGCAAAACCGTAGACAATTAAACGATTGGTGAAATGCTGCGCGTGAATGAATAAGACAAAATAGTTTCATGGTGTTTACTTAAATTAAATCATTGAGACAAATTCCATTTAGACTTTCATTTTCCCAACATATAAGACAAAGTGCAAGTAATGTGTAGTACAAAATTATGTAAAATATTTTAAATATTTAAATTTAAAATATAAAATATTTACAAAATTTTTAGGAATGTACTTGTACTTGATAATTAAATTGTCTATAATTGCAAACAAAATTATGGGAAAATAAACATTGTTCATAGGTTGAAATTTTTTTATTAGGACTTTAAAAATGATAATTTTTTTAAAAAATAAGGAATTTTTTAAGTAAAAACGTGGCACTTTTTCACACTGTTTTCTAAGCCATGACCATTTTATTAAATAAATAACCCATGAAAATTAGTTTTATTTTATGAAATAGTGAGGTTAGAAATTAGTGAGAAAAAGAAATAAAAGTATTTTCCAAACAGTCATTTATAGTTTAAAAATGGTTATTTTGAGATGTAAAAAAAGCAAATTCTCCATCCCACAAAAATGGCTTTGTGAAGGAATATAAGTGGTTGCACAAACTCCTTATTCAACATTTTCCATATCAATTCCAATTTTTTTACATCTTTATTGCAAACAGTACTCACAAAAAATAAAAACATTGTAATACAGTGGTGCCATTACTAGTTCTGTGGCATTCAATTCTGAAAAATCAGTTATATTATGATGTAACTATACAGCTGTAGGGTGCATTATGTAACTGATCCATTATCATCAGAGGGAGCTACTTTGTACTCAAAAAAAATTTGTTCAGAAAAACTGATTGGAAACTAGTATTTATTGTTGAAATTATTCATGCATGACAATTCCTTTAATCTTATTGACTGTCATCAAATGTTATGTAATATTTTGTAACTTGTCAGTTACATAATGTTACATAATCATTACATAATATAAACATTATGTAACTGACCATAACTGATTGTAACTGATTTCTATGCAATAAAATGCCTGTAAAATATCACCAAATGTATAATAGAGCTACAATTTTGTCAAATCCAGACAGAAACATCTGCAATGAAATTGAGTCAAATCGCATATTCGGCAATCACTTTCATTAAACATCCTATTTAACAAAGTTTCCATTTAAAAATAAACTGATGTGTTCGTCAAGAACATGGTTTGTTAGTTGATTTGCATGGTTTACAGTAATCAACGTAAGTGAAAGATTAAGTGGGAATCACACGTGCTGCTAATGTAATGCTAGAAGGAAGTTCGCTTTCAGATATTTCCTCTGGAAGACAGATGGAAGTATCTGGTAATCACACTGTTGTCTTATATTGATGTAAAAACATGGTTTCGAGACATATTGTCAAACAAAAGTAAGTTTGCATTCGGGACACTCAAATGTTTGACAGCTCTGTACACACACACACACACACAAAAAATGATTCAAAGGCAGATTAAGTGTAACGTTAGTGGGATAAAATTACGAATCCATTTCGATGCAACAACAAGTATGGGAGTGCCACGGTTGATGATCATTTAATGACTCGGTTTCAAATCAAACAAACGTGGCAGAGTATCTTTCTAATGTCTTTGTACCAAGAATTGCTCAAAAACAGATGTTGACTTAATTCTCTCAGTTTGTGGAATATAATTCCGGTTTTGTAGTTGAGTTGTTTATTTTATTTCATTGGCCTACATCGTAAATTTAAATAATACATATCGGTACTATGATGGTCAGCCTAACCGGGTAAGCGGTAAATAAAGTAGGGCCTTTATTGAGTGATCTTTCGACTCTAATGTCCATGTAGCACAGATATAAATGTCGTTCATCACCTCGTAATACAGAACATATCAGCAAGATTACAATAGATATGGCACCAGGTACGAAATACGTGGGGTTTTTTATTAGATATGGCACCAGGTACGAAATACGTGTTTTTTTAATAAAAAAAACCTCAACGTTGATGTAGTAGATTTAAATTAGGAATTGTGGACAATCCGAAGCACATTTCGAGCAGAAATGTTGGGACAACCTGGGTGATCTAGTCGACCTGGAAATTGCGGTCAATGAAAACACAGTATGTCGCTTAGGGATATATTTCAGATTAGATAACCCTCCACATACATAACAGAACTACAATGAGCATCTCAAGTGGTAGCATTAAATAACCATAAGCTCTGACAATTCTCATCTGGGAAAGGAAATGTAATTTACGATTGCGTAATGAAGATTAAAAAGACAATCCCACAAGAGTAAAAGAATTAAGCAGATATATGATCAATGTAAAGTAACAAAAACGTCAGGGGAAATTTACGATGAATGTGCGAAGTTTTAAATTAGGAATTGGTGGTTGAGGCTTCTTTGTCTGAACTCTTCAACTTCGTAACTTCATTAAGCTCTTAGGTTATTAGGCTATTAGGTAATTTAAATGTGGTGTGAAAGTACACTTAATTCGCTAACAGTTTGCTTGAAGGTGCATTTGACCTATTAGATGCATCTATTGAGTGCTTGACTGAGTTTTCGGAAAAGCACTGAAAGACAATTTGACCTTGACAACCCATAGCTAAAAGTGAAAACATGCCAAGCAGACCATGATGAGTACTCTCACGAGATTAGTAGTTTAGAAACCTCTGTAAACATTGATTCTCTCTGACAATGTCTGAGGCAGGTCATCAATATCACTTACGTTGGGAAAACATAAAGTGTTGGAAAACTTGAATGTAGTGTGGTTCCCCTCAATAATATTACCTTCTTGTACCGGAGGAGGGAAGTGCCGAAAAGGTATCTTGTCCTTTATAGCCAATAAATGTCTATCAAAATGTCTGTCCAAATAAAGAACATTGAATTTTCCTAGATCTTACATGTTGTCGGGCTCAGATGTCTCCCATCAGTTTGTGTATATGTCATTGAAAGACTATAACGTCAGTCATAGTGTTAACCAGTTATGAAATGCAAGAATCTTGTACATGTACAGTGTAACTTCATCCACTTGCTGGCCATGATGACAATGGTTCATTCGATACAGGATTTTAGTTTGATTCATTTGTCGGTCGCTATGAGACACGGTTTCCAATATAATACAACAATCAGTATTTTGTTTATCTTCGTTACATTTTCATAAGACCTATGATCTTATCATTTTCCATTGTCTGTATCTTCCCTTCACACATAGTTTTGTCTTCCCACCGGAACTAGTTGCATGACAAAATGTCAGCTTTAGTCAAGAACCAAATGGGTGTTCAAAGGCTGAGACAGATCGATTGGTATGTGTAAACAGTGTCTTTAAATTCTTGTGACTTACGACAGAAGACGTTTTTAAAAGACTTTAATTGAACAGACTATGTTACCTAGCATTAATTACATATGTTTTGGTATCATTCGTAGACAATAATGCCCACAAACAGTGTCATCACTGCCATGGCGAGGACATTTATAACCTATTTTTTACTACTGTGTGCATTAATAAAAAATACTGGAAACACATATCACAAGAACGCCTTAAATACAAGTGGAATATATGATAAACTAACTGAGCTGCAGGTATATCTTTATAAGGATTTTGGAAATATTAATTCAATCAAGTGAGAAACATTTATTAGTATTATTGCTTCATAACTCGTTGTTTTAGTTAATTAGCAAATTGGCTCGGGTGGTACCTGTAGTGCAGTCATTCTACCCAGAAAATGGTTTCAAATTGACTGGCTTCAAAAAATATGTTGTTCTAAATTTGAATATATATGGCATAAAATATGTGTATGTCCAAAAGGTACCACTGGCTCTTGTCTGTTTCACAATAGCAAAATATACGGAAAATAGAAACACTTAAAGATGCTAAAAATGTATCTTTTTGGTTAGGCGATACCTGATACCTCCGGACTCTCGACGCCTCAATCTTATTCACACGTTGACATATGTTTATTTTATTACTGTTGATGATTATTGCCTTAACCTTCTTGAATACTATTAAAATTGCACCAATTGCTCTAAGTCCTCAAGACGTGGGAGGTCACTCGAATAAATTCTATCAGCACCAAAGTATGCAGTTGGCCATGAAACTGCTTTTCCATGGACCGAGCTTAAGTTCAGCTGACTGTCCCCAGGTGACCACCAGACGTGTTCAAAATAGACAAATGGGACAGTTTCCCTGTAAAATGTGATGAAAAGTAAAGTTGAAAGGCCATCTGTATCAAACATTACAGAAATAGGGTCGCTATGGTCGGGTGGTTAGGGTCTGATGTCCCCTGATAACAGATGCCACCAGATGGCAACAATTGCAGTTGTTTATTCATTTTTCATCTTGTCGTCAAAACGAATTTGAATGATTAAATATTTACCTCGAACATCTGGATATTCATTCGACCAACCTGTGGAGCCTGGGTTACACTTGAATACATTCATTGAATACATTGCGCCATTTGGCAAAAGTTATTATGAAGAATATTGTAATATTGTAACAGAACGAGAGATAAATTTCTGTTACATTTGATTAAAGTATTACAATGTCTGGAAAATTGAACGTATCGAACAAACTTATTTACCTTGTCTATTGCTACATAGATAGAAAGTATCGATTAAGGGATACAGAAGGTTCTCCATGAAACGACACATCGTTGATGTTTTACTGAGACATGGTTCCCACTGAAAATAATTACTTATTGTCCCAGTACTCGCAATCAGTCTGCAGTTTGTGTCTATAAGAAACCGTCTGTGTAAAGTGAAGACAGATTTCTTTTCAGGCCTTGGCAAACAGTTTTAAATGACGACTCCTGAACATTAGAAAGAAAACCGGATAAATATGACCAAACACAATGGCTAATTGTACATTGAAGAATTACAAGTGCAGGCTATCGAGTCTACCTTTCAATCTGTTTCTTTATGTGTTGCACGCCATACAAAGTGTACCATAAAATTCTTGAAATAGTGTAATAACAGGAAATAGCAAAAATGGTAAAGTTTGTATGGCAGAATATGTGTTTACATTTCATTGTATTCCTTTTGTTTTGAAACCAGAGATTTTATTATGTATAAATATTCAGTTCATGATAGCACTTTTGAAAGACATCATATTGTTGTGGAAACACTTTCCAATGACCAGCATTGTGTGAGTTTACATAGTGCTAATTATTTTAAACATTACAACACCAATTCCCTTATTTTATCAAATATTGGAAATTGTTTCGACAACCGTATGACACCTTTTGTAGTTCTATCACATACTGAATACTTCTAAACACCACAAGGTCCTCGGTTTCGAAACAAAAGGAATACATTAAAACGCGAAGACATGTTTTATGTGGTGTAGCAGTAGAACGAGGGCAGTGGTTAAAGATCCGATTCGACAGCATGAAGTACGTAAAGTGGCGATGCTTTGCTCTTGTGGGGATATTATTTACGTTTTCGAATCCTTTGTTAAAGTCTTTATCTCTATTTCATCTTGAGATAGATGCAAGATCAGGCTATTCATAAAGGCCAACAATATACTTATTAATGTCTTCTGTTTACAGAGCTTTCTTCATGATTTGAAGGGCATGACTGAGCATCCAAAACTTACAAAGATCGCTGCTACTCCATCAGATAATTTACACAAGACTGTAGAAAAATTAAATTCTAGCTTAAGTGCCACATCCATTATTGAAATATGTTACAGCGTTTGAACTCTCAGTCGTCTAGCCACCTAAGTATGACTGAAGAGCTCTAAAATGAAATTTTACGAAATATAGTCTACTTCAGTTAATGGTGCATTAACGCCCGGATGCAGTATCACAAAAACTTAACATTTGCAAAAATAAGTTGAGACAACATCTTTTACATTCTCTTGATTTGTTCGTTGTCATCTTGATTGGAAGACCACGTTGATATCCATTCAAATAGGGATTAAGAGTTAAATGCTGGACAATGTGTGGTTGCGGAACAATGGAGTTGACCGTAAATTAAAGATTTGTCTCTGCAATTGCCTCTACAGAAAATTCTATGTTGCCCTATCGGTATGTTAGGTACACCTTTCTTCGTAGACTTGTTTTATAATGACAATGTGTATTATGACTGAAGACTGGTTCTGCCTTTTCAAAATGACTTAATGATAAAAATGACACCAAAATTTTCCTTTATTCGTTCCATACGGAGACGGTATCTGGTTTTATTCTTTTTTTGTAATTTGCTGACTGTTTGCAGTCAGCTAGGTGACGCTATTTTTTCTGCGTGGGTTAGGCTACTTCCTAGAGTCTTGAAGCTAGACACCAGGAAAAGCGTAGCATAGGCGCATCTGCACACCGTTGCTACAGTGAGCATATTGACTTTGCGCTAACCCTCTAATGTTTGTGTATGTAATAACGTTACACTCTTTGCATCATACCTTCGTATCATAGAAACATTTAGTTTGGATTCCATGTGTATATTGGACAAGGGTTAGTGGATAATAGGAAAGGTGTCGCATCAGGCACTTGTCTGTCAATATTTTGCTCGGCGTAATGTGTGAACAACGTAATAGTATGTTGAATTAATTTCAGATGAAAGTGACATCATTGGCTATTTGCAATGATAGACTACTATCTATACAAACGAACTCGTGTCGAACAGTGAGCATGATTGATAGACAACTATACGATAAAACAATTATTTTCTGTCGAAAGTATGTGCAATGATATTAACAACGCGTAATTCCTATTCGAAAATTTTATCTTCTTGTTTTAAAAGTGTACGGACTCGGTATTGTTTGACCATCGTAAACATCCGAACTATTCGAACTACAGAGTTTCTAGTGCCTGAACTACCAAACAAGCAGAAACTTGTGGCCCAACTACAGTTTGGAAGAGACAGAGTGTGTTGGTAGTTGCCCTGTCATTTGTCATTTTAACCTGCAAATTATTGCAAAGTACTACGTTTCATGAATTTTTGAGAAATACCAAAGAATATAAATTTGTATTCATTACGGCAAACTTACTTCACACGCATGTTGTAAATTTACAGGGATTGCAACTATTCAATGCCTGGATTAAGACCTTTTTCTGAATTCCCGGGAACAAAACCACCCGGTAATCACATGCTTTGGAATTAGATTACCTGCCCTGCTACTAGTGGTCTTCGTGAACTCTCAGCAGGTTCACTTGTAAACTTCACTAGATGATTGTGTATTGTATGTATTATTAAGCTTGAATCTTGTGAGTCCCAGGTACCAACCAACATGGATATTCAATGCAAGAATAGTTCTATGGATAATATACACAGCGACAGTAAGTATTGACACTTATGAAACACTGTCCAAGACTGGTCGACAGAACAAAAGTCATCCTGTCTCATCATTTCACAGTCATTACAAAGATGATTATCGTATTTATCAACATCACGTGCAACCTCACGCTCATGAAGTAAAACAATTCCATCACCACCAACAGAACGTTTTCATAATCAGGTATGAATTGTTTTAGATCATTTTAAAATAAACTTATACATGAATAGTCTATTGTTTAGTTTTAGTGTGAAACATGAAGACGGATGTGGCAGACTATGCATGAAGCTATTTGCATACAAAGTGCCACGGCAAAATGACATGTTTACCATTATTTACACATCTCAAATAAGACAAAATACATTGATATTAGTTGTGATCTTAAGCAAGAATATTCTGTTTACTTGAAGTCGGCCACAAGCCAAAATAAAAACAAGACAACCTGTCGGCTACCAAGCTTCATGCCACCATTTTGCCTGTCATGTGACTCCACATGCATGTGCTGTAGTGGCTGCA
>JBCAUI010361294.1:0-14841 GCA_038406195.1 Haplosyllis anthogorgicola | reverse complement strand
CCTCTTTCTACTGTTGACTGGCTGTGAGATATTGTCATCAAAAGTTTGAACACACTCCACAGAGGCTGAAACTCCTTGTCATTCATGTGTGAATACAGAAAGACATCAACTCTTTCTTTGCAATTCTTGAACTCAAAGTAATGTTCTTTCTTTACAACTTCAAGGAAGCTTTTGTATTGTTCCAGTAGTTCATCTGCTTCACTGCCAGATCTCCACTTTGTATCAATTAACTTTGAAAGTACTACTTCAAATGCCTTGGTACATTTTTCCAGCAACTCAATCATCTTTTGAGGATTCAGACAATACAAATTCCTCACAAGTTTGTACTTCACAGGTGACCTTTCAAGAATTTTATTTGTGACATGAGACAAAAACTTGGTACAGTCCATTTGGAATTCAAGAATTCCTCTTTCATCAACTTGTTTGCTTTTTGCAAGGTTTGCAAGTGTAGCCTTGGTTTCAAAACCAACATCAATATCTGCTGCTTTGTGATTCTTCTTGTCCAGTACATCTAGGTTTGCTAGCTTGTACACTGTATCTGCTGAATCCAAAACTGATTTCTTTATAAATTTGTGCATCAGCTTCCTACACATATCATGCAAGTCCTCAGCTAAAAACATAATCATTGGTTCATCAGTTTGGTACTGCACAAGGAATGGTTTCAAGACTTGGGAAATGTACATAAAAAACTGGCAACTTAGCAGGTACCAGTGCATCTTTGGAGGCCTTTTGTATTGTTAAGTAGGATGTACTCTGTGGTTGCTTGCTCTTTGGTTCCTTCAATAAATGCTGTATGAATTTTCCAACATTTGTCCAAATATCTAATGCTCTTTGGGCTACTCTTTCATCTTCTATCCATCTGGTTGCACAGAACTTCAGAGAAAAGATTGTTGACCCAGTGACTTGTTGGTAGTCATCTCTTCTTGCAGGTGAATCATGGAACAGATACCACAATGCTCTGAGAAGTCCAACAACTTTCCACTCTGCAGCCTGGCATCCTATACAGAAAGCTGCATGAACAACATGTAATCCACAACTACCAACATTCAACAGTTTAGGAAGATCAGCATCCTGTTTGCCTCTGTCCTCACACAATAATGTTAGTAGTTTCCAGTTAACTCTTGGTCCATCCATGGATATCTGAAGTAACCTTTTGTTATTCAGTTTTGAAAGTGAACACTTCAAGCTCTCAAGGAGTTTGTCAGCAGTTGTGTGTCCCAAAAACTGGGAGTCAATGTATTGTGTGACCACTTTATCCTCATGAAAGTAATGCACAATGATGTCCATCTGCTCAGCCTGAAAGTCTCTGTTAAAATAGATTCATCAAAGGACACCATGAAACAATTTGCTTCTTTTACCTTTTGCAATAGTTTCTCCTTAAAGCAACACCAAAGGATATCAAATAACTGACCTTTGTCTTACCACAAGCAAACTTCTTAGCTATGGTACTATCAGGAAACATATTCTGGAACAAGTCCCCTACATCATTACTGGTTCTGAAGGAAAAGTGGGATAAAATGGCTTTCATTGACCACAGAATTTCTGCTTTTGTAACACTCTCACTTGTGACATAGGCCTTCAAAATTTGTTGTGAAGTACTTGGCATTTCCTGATTACTACTATGAGGTTCTTCAGTTGGCAAAGGAACAGTTAACATTTCAGTGCTGGTACTTGGCCCTTTGGTATCAGCATTACCTTCCTCCTTTTCACCTTTCACAAACTGCCATTTTTGAAGCTCCTTGCATTAAGCTCACTGCTTTCTTGTGTGATTTGCTTTCAGCATGACTTGTCAAAGCTCTTTTTCCCATATTGCTCAAATCAATTGCCTTAGTGCATAGTTTACAGTATTCTTTGAATGGACTTTCATGTTTCATGATCCAACCCTGAAACAATGGCATTGTTAGCCAGTCCTGCTGAAACTTGCTGGTATAACTCATAATGACTATGTCACTGGATTATTAGCAATGACTTCCACTTAATGTTTTCAATCTTTTGCATTTTAAATTGTTAGTCAAGCAGCACTAATTAACTACTGAAGCAATGCATATCTACAAAGCAAAAATAAGCAATATTGTATTTGTGCAACAATTTTTAATAAAGTGCTTCTACTTGGAAACTCTACTGCAATATTAAGTTTGCCTTTAAAATTAATACATTACAGAATCTAAAAGCAGTGCTAAAGGAGCACTACATAGTCCCTCAGTTATGCTTCATTGCGACATTAAAATGTTCTGATTTTTTCCCTGTGCCGTACTTAAATTTCCTGTGTTTTCCCTGTCTGGAAAAAGTAAAGATCAAATTCCCTGTTTTCCCTGTGCCATGGCCACCCTGAATAATTTTGATTTTTTCCACAGGCATTACAGGTCCTCTAAGTGTAATGCAGTTCACAATTGCAGAAAATGGGAAGAAAATAGATCACAGTGTTATGTATTTGAGGTGTTTAATACATTATCTATCAAGAATACCTTCCAATCAAAGGCCAAACTGCCCACTTTGCAAATAGTCATTAAAACGCAAATAGTAACTAAAATGCAAATAGTTATTAAAACATGAAAAAAATTACAAAAATCTAGAAAATTAACCTTCAAATGACCTTGACTTTCAAATTACCTTGACCTATATTTTGACCTTGACCCCATTTACTTGTCTCAAACATCATAACATGTGATATTAGTTGACAACACTAAAAATTTTGACTTTTTATTGTTGTGACCTTGAACTTGACCCAATGACCTTGATACTTAAACTTGACCTAGATATTATGAAGATGTACCACCATAACAAAAATGAAGTTTCTAGGTCAAGTGGTTCAAAAGTTATAGCCCAGACAGACAGACACACACACACAGACACGACTGAAAACTTAACCTTCCCACATACGCAGGTGGTAAAAATGCCAATACAATACTTTGAGGGCATTCACTTCGCAAATAAAAAATACGGTACTGAATAATTTCATAGCATTTTGTTTCACTAGCACTATTATGCCCAAAACACATTCTGCCGCTTTCTATATTATTAATGTCTTTTCACAAATTTTCGCGAACTTGATTGCCCCTGTAAGAGTAAGCGAACTGTATTTATGATCCAAAACAAAGTTCGACAATGTACTTAAAACTACCGGCAATATCTGAATTATTACCGCCCGTGTATGCGGGAAGGTTGTTTTCAGTCGTGTCTGTGTCTGTTTGTTCGGGCTACAACTTTTGAACTGCTTTACCTAGAAACTTCGTTTTTGGTATGGTGGTACATCTTCATAATATCTAGGTCAAGTTTGAGCATCAAGGTCATTGGGTCAAGTTCAAGGTCACAATAAAAAGTGTCACAATTTTTAGTGTTGTCTACTAATATCACATTATGATGTTTGTGGCAAGTAAATGAGGTCAAGGTCAAAATATAGGTCAAGGTTATTTGAAGGTCGTCATTTCAAGGTCAAATTTCTAGATTTTTTGTAATTGTTCATGTTTTAATAACTATTTGCATTTTAGTTACTATTTCCTTTTTATTGACTATTTGCGAAGTGGGCAGTTTGGCCTTTGATTGGAAGGCATTCTTGTTTTATATAATTATGTTTTATTCGTTTTACTTTATCATTTAGTATTCAGGACTTAAGTAACATGTAATTATTTTAGTTGAAACATCACAATTTAATTACTTTGTTTTAATATAACAATAGATGCACTTAAGGCTTTATGGCCCTGTGCCAGCTTACAATAATTATCCCCGTGTCCCATTCTTTGATAGATTGTACTATTACACGTAAATCAATGAAGTTTGTCCGACAAGAAAGAATGTACAGTTTTCATCAATTTAAAATCTAGTACCACCAAGGTCACCTATTGGATAACTTAAGTGCAAAATTAATTTGGCTTCATAGAACACATAAGTCACGTTGAAAGGACGCTTAAGATATTAATTAGAATCACTTATCAAATAACTAGTTCTTTATAACGCCTGCGGTTCCCTTTGTGTTGGTTCAACTGTTTACGACTTCTGCATCATTCACGTCAAATAAAATACGTACGCACTATTAAATGCTTTTATACAATATAAACATTTTAACGGACACGGGAAGAGGATTATGTTAACACTATGTTTCACAAAACATTTTTCACAAAGGATTTAATTGTTGTCATGGCCTTACAAGCCGTTCTTTGTTGTTTAGCACATTAGTAAATTAGTGAATTGTAAATTAGTACACCAGGGTACTCTGTTGTCATCTGACGTTATGAGTACAGTCATTAGTAATACATGTACTAGTGAAGATTATATCGAGTATTATTTCTGCAATTTGAAGATTAAATTGTTTTGAGGATTCTAGATAATACTGCAAACTGTACAATCATAACAGTTACACCTAAAACATACACTACCATCCAATCTTAATCAAAACGATACCTTTACCATAAAAACATTATTTTGTAACACAACATAATCTGCACTATTTACTTATTTTTATTGAAGGTTGTTACAAAATTTATGGTGGCAAACATTTACATGTACAAAACTAAGTTTAAAGAACATACAAATACAGTAATTTGCAGTAACTTATGGTCCCCAAAACAGGTTACAATCAGGCTTTGCTGTTGTAGAGTCTTGGAAATGGAAGCACTTCAGTTGGTTGAAGCCTAAAATAGAATGAAATGGAATAAATGGATGAATTATTGCTTAACGAGAGGGGGGTCCTGGTCAACTTTTTCACAGAATTGTCTGAAATGCCCAGAAATGCATTTTCCCCAGTCTGGGGTGGGTGGGGGTGGGTTGGTGTGGGGGGGGGAGGGTTCCTGGTCAACTTCTCTGCAATTTCTGCCAGGAACACAAATCTAATTTCCCTTGAATACATAGACCGTCATTGCCAATGGGCATGAGGATCAATTATTGCTAGATTGTATAAATGCCTTACTTCACCAAATAACATCAGTTCATTTTGCTTGGATAATCTTTACACTTTACAATTGAAAAAATATTTTACCAGTTTTCTTCACTCCACTTGCCAACTGCCTGATCGATTAAATGGAAGGTATAAATGTGGCGTGATTTTTCTGATGTATTGTTTTCACTTTTATGAACGACAAGCCCATCGATGACAACAAGTGAACCTGCAAATATGTGTAAACGTGGGTAATCAAACTGGCATCATTCGTTGCTTTGTGACTAAACTTTTTACAGTAGAACTTGTCTTGAACGACATGTGTCTTGACTGACATCCTCTCTTTTCATGACACTTTTCACCATAAACAACGTTGTTAAAATAATTTTAATGACCCTGCCTTGGGCGACAACCTGCTTTTTACAACACTTTTCGGAGAGAAAAGTTCAGTGTCGCCGAAGACAATTTCTACCGCACCTGTACCTCAACGACCTTTTCTCTAAATGTCGTCTTGACTCGACTCTGATCTCATTTTTCCCACGTCTCTCTCATATGTAATATTATGTGATATCTACTTTCTGTTCCATTGAAATTAACTTACCTTTTTTAACCGGAACTACTTTATAATTTCCTTCATATGACGGTTTTTCTCCTCTGAAGATACATGTTTTTGAAGACGTTTTGTCTGGATTTCGAATAAATCTGTAATCGCCTAATAATCCGTCTAAAAAGATGAAATCAAACGACCCTTACACGTCATTCACCATTTTGATTTCTAATTTAATGCATATTAATTTAATGTGCTTTTCCTGTTTACTCAGGGGTGTGATAAAAAATACCGCACATTTTCATTTCAAAGTACACCGCATGTTATTTCAAGTTCAACATTGCTTTGTTCCGTACTATAGTATGAAAAGTCAAAATTTATGTCTGAAGATATTTCTGTGTGCTTGGGACACGTTATCTTCATCAATATATGAATTAAAACACATTACTTAATTTAACCAAATCTTGTAGATTGCAATCAACGAACCGAGTGATGAAAATTGATGATGTGCTCTGAAATTGTAATTTATAGTATGCTTTTCGTGTTTTACGTTTACAAAGGCATACAGACCGAAGGGACAGCGTGTTCGTAAATTCATATTTATACATTCTGCGAAGTCGGCACCACAAATCCAGAATGTGAAATATTTAAACAGACAAAAAAGCCTGTCTAACATTTGTCTGCCAATAAGATAAGGAATGAACCAATTTAACAGAAATAAGTTTTATCATAAATTTGGGCTTTTATGCACTTTTTCCACATACTCCGGCTCAGCAGTTTGTTTACATGTATTCATTTATTTGTTTGTTTTACAATTTGATACAAAAGGAGTTCTAGCTAAAAAAAAACCAAAAAAAACCCAAAAAAACCCAAAAAACAAACAACCGAGCATACACTGTACCTTTGTGAGAACCGGGAACAAACCAAAGACATCCATTCTCCTCTGTCGCGTCTTCTAAAGCTATCCAGAGTCCCATCACTTTGAGCCCACCATCCATCCACAGGTATGTTGCATCTTGGTGTGGTACAACTAAAGATGTGAATGTAAAACAAAAAGATAAATATTGCAACAGATTCAGGTCTGTTTCCTTTTCTATGTATGACCTGTGAAAACAACCAATTTACGTGCGTTTTACTACAATTATCATTGTTTACGGAAATAAAGTAATTTAATTACCTTCACCCCCAATGCCTGGTTGCTACAAATTCAAAAACATAATCAGTCACCATTTGGAATCAACTCTTATTACAGTACCACAATACCTTACTACTAAATTGAATAGTATGACGTTTAAGATTCAATCCATAAGCAAACACTGAGCCCAAAAATGAAATCTAATAAGAATCCTTTCCCGAGCATTCAGCATGCACTCTATGTGCAGTTTCAAGTTTGTAAATTCCCTTGCTCTCAAAGGTTAAAGTTCTGTTGTACTTACCTTGAAAATGTACATACTTTGAACAACAGCCGGATCTTCATATCCCAACTTTTTAGCCACATTCTGAAAGATATCAACAAAACATGCATATTTACACCTCACAAATGATGCATCACTACTGATCCCGGAACAATGCTAAAAGATTCTACTGACATGCCACAGTATTATGTTTAAAAACTATTCTTCCCAGTTTTCTAATGGCGTAATTCACCATTTAAGACATTGGTACCTACACGTTTTAATATCACAACTGTGTGTACTTAGGTGAACACCGGAAGAACTAACCTTCACATCATTACTGAATGTAACTCGTTTGAAGTTCGGACACAACTCATGAAGGGCTACAAAATAAGAAACAATACTGCATTGCTGTACACAAGTACGAGTGTCGGAAGTATGGGACGAATGAATCCAACCAGAATCTGGAGTTCTGTCACATTTAAGTTTATGTCACCTGGGGCAAAATAAATCCAGATCAGGATTCATTACGTAAAAAAAGGAAAATTGCTATGGTGCCAACTAGGTATGAAATATGTACGTTTTAATAACTGGTAAAAAATAAGTAACAAAAACATACCATGTCCTATTTTGTTGAGAGACCTCTGTTTTTCAACAATTAATTTGCCTGCAAACAGATTTACGTAAACATAAGTGAAACTTGTCACAAACATGTCCTTGTTCAATTGAAATTTAAATTATAATACATTGTAATTATATTTTATTTTCTACATTTGCATTACATTATGTTTATTCTATTCTGAATTATACTTTATTTTATTGTCCAAGATTGGTTGGCGATTTGCATGCTGCAGCCATTGAAATATTGATAATATGATCATCACACATAGACATAGCCTGGCAATAAAAAATTATGTGTAACTATTTAAACCTGTTTCATCTTTTGCTTTCTCTTCGAAGAAGTATCTAACTTTGTCCCCACTGTTCAAAAAGTAGTCGTTGCTGTGTGTCTAAAAGTGAAAACATTTACACTATATTCAGCTACACCAATCCGGATTTCATCTTTCCGACTTTTCGCTGTTTAAGTTGTTTTCGCTGTAAGTTATTTTTCGTTTGTGTATTCAAGGATAAATATAAGATGTTTACATGTTGCGTGGTGGAGAATGCTGTGTTGTGCTCGTCAGGATTCATGTTTTCCACCAGGTTCCAACAATCCTGCTTGAGTGCTTCAACATCTTCATCAGTCAGAAAGTCTTCAATCACACAGTATCCATCTCTGGAGAACTGAAATTTAAAAAAAAAACAGTATAATTCGGGATATTTTTCCTTCTTACCCTTTCCTTTTCCTGATCTGGTGAAATATTGTTTTCTAAATGACTTTCACCTTTCATCGACTTTAGTCCCAACAACACATGCGCCACCACACATATATGTGTAATTGCGGATAAATTATAGTAGTCGGCGGATCAAGAACAAAGCAAATATTAATTAAAACTGATCCAGCTCTTTATTGTTGAATGAACGCCATGCTGGTGGTGAGGCAAGTGCGCAGTTGCAGTACTAAACCAATATAAGGTGCGCTAGTCATTTACACACAGCACAAGGAAAATAATAAACGCGCAGCTACTACATTTCTCCTTTCAAAAGAAATTGGTACAATTCTAACTTACATAATGACATAAACCTGAGAATAAATAAATGACTTAGCTAACAAATGAGATTTGACCCAGAATGAGGATAACGCTATGACACGTTACCATGGCAACTGGTCACTTAAGCTGATTTTCGGACACAGCCCTGGAAACATGTAATTAATACTGCACAGATTTTGATGCAAATAATGACTAAATTATGACAAAATACTGAAAAATATGGCAAAATACGGCGTTTTAATGCGATTACAGTGATAAATTTATATTTTAGCACAAATTGTTAAAAATTCAATTAATACTGACGATCCGTTTGATAAATGATACTGGATACTGAATATAAACCACACACACAATTTAAAATAAACGTAAAACATACAATATACAGTTGATTTAACACGTTTGCACATTTTCAGAAATAGACATACGTGTATTATTCTTGATAATGCTTAGGTATACAGACCTCACGTCCGATTCTGGTTTTAATGACTGTATTTTCAGTCAGCTTACTGGGCTTTGGGCATTTTAGGACTGATTTCAAACCAGTGTTGGAATTTTCAATACCCTTGTCGACACTTGTTACAATGGACGTTTTATTGGATATGGTTGGCGCAGTGGGAGTTGGTCTTACATCATAATGAATTCTCTTCTTGGGTATAAAAGGAAGTAAGGACTTGCGTATGTCAACTCGGTTGCGTGACACTTGCTGTCCAATCTCCGTTTCTACAATGTAAGATTTATTCTTGCGCTCTACGATTCATTCTGGGATCCATTTTAATGGTTTCTGATCCTTACAAAAGACCATTACATTCGTACCACTGGGTAAAATATCGAGTTCATGGCCTGCCGTCTTGTTGTATTTAAGCTCCTGTGACTCCTTACATTTCTGAAAATATTCTAAAATAGCAGTGTCATTATTAGATGCGTTATGCTTACGCTGAAAATTAAGAAACGGTTGCATTCCTTTGTATTCTTGATTCAGGAGCTGTGCGGGTGATGCGAGATTGTCACTGATTGGTGTACAAAGGTACTCTTAATAGTCCTAAATGCCAATCTGTTTTCAGTTCACGACACTTGCGCATTATATTATCCACTGTCCTAACACTATGCTCTGCTGCATTGGCTTGATGATGATCTGCTGAAAGAAGGGTTAAGTTTACATCGACTGATTTGCAGTATTCTCTGAACTTATCAGATATATAATTCAATCCACGGTCACATACCAATTCCTCACACACACCATGCTCCGCAAATATTGCTGAAAATGCTGTAACAGTTTGATTAGTTGAGTGATTGTCAACTTGACGAACAATAATGAATTTTGATAACTTGTCAACTACAATTAGATAGATGTTTCCTGAAAACTCAAAAAGATCAGAATACAATTTCTTCCACGGTACAGTGGGAATTGGATCATCTGCGCTCTGTAACAGCTCCTTCGGTTGCGCATCCTGAAATTTTTGACAAATTCTGCATTTCTTAACTGTGTTGATTATCTGTTTGAAGAATATATTTTGTTTCACCTTGGTGGCCTGCATTGTGTAATTTGTTTAAAGTGTCTTCTTGTAATGTTTCTGGAATAACGACACAGACTCCATTGAGTATCAAACCATCTACAATGCAAAGTTGATCACGAAAAGTGAAATAGTTCCTAACAGATTCCTGGCATTCTTTTTGCGACTGGGGCCAGCCATCATTAATGTAAATATCATTTTCAGTAGCAATCTGAATTTCCTGTAATTTAGAAAGACTAACATTAACTTCTACATCATGTATTGTTACATTGATGCCTTGGACACCTTGATCAGCACCTGTATGGTGATCAGCTTTACGACTGAGTGTGTCACTTAGCTTCATCTTTTTTTCCTTCTTGATAGATGATTCTTAAATTGTAATCTGCAAGTCGGAGCAGCATTCTGGCGAGACATGGTGATGTTTGTGATATGAATTTCCTAAAAATAGACAATGGTTTATGATCTGTAATTATCATAATGCGTCTCCCATAAACAAAATGTTTGAAATGCTCAACTGAGTAAAGGACACCTAAAAATTCTCTCTCTATGTTAGAGTAGTGACTTTCAGTATCCGTCATCGATTTTGATGCATAAGCGATCAATAGTAAATTATCTGGGAGTCCATCTGGAGAAATCACAGAATCACCATCGTCTGGTTGCAGCAATACTGAGCCTATACCAATTTTGCTGGCATCAAATTCTATGTAAATGGGTTTTATTGAACTGTAAAACTGTAATAAGCAATTATTACTAATTGCATTCTTGAGAGCATTAAATGCAGTGTCATGGATAGACATCCACAAAAACTCTGAATCTTGTTTCACCAGCTGTTGTAGCGGCTTACACAAATCTAAAAGTGACAGTATAAAGTGATATAAATAATTTACAGATCCAAGAAATGATTGTAATTGCCAACTGTCAACTTTCTTCGGATCTGGTTTAATGCCGTCTTTGGTTAATGTCATCCCAAAGAATGGTACAGCAGCTACATCAAGTTGCACTTTGTTGGGGTTGAGGTGTAAATCTATCTCCACGCAGTGATCTAAAAATGCAAGAATGCCACGATTAAATCAGAATTGTCTTTACCATACACCAGCATGTCATCTGCTATGTTTTTCGTGTCGCGCAAATGGGCTAGCAGCTCATTTAGACAGTGTTCAAATAAATCGCCGGAGTTTGACATGCCCATTGCAAGATAGTTGAAGACATAGATCCCTTCTGGTGTGAGCATCGCCGTTTTCATTTTGGCTTCCCGTGATAAAGGAACATGAAAAATCCTTTAGTGGCATCAAATATGGCAAAGTGCTTTGTGCCACACAGTTCATGCGACACTTCATCTAAGGTTTTAGAATGACAAACAGTCTAGGATCAAGACATATTCTGAGTTTACCATTTCTTTTTTCACCATTACAAATGAGTTAAGCCACTCTGTTGGAACGTCTTTGTCCATCTTTGAAATGATGCCAGATGCCTCAATCCTGTCCAATTTTGCTTTAAAATTGGATTTCAAAGCAATTGGTACACGTCTTGGTGGAGCCTGAAATGGAGGAACATTTTTCTTTAAATGAATATCAACAGGCTTTATAGGAAACTTGCCTGGGTTACCATCAAATAGATGTTTGTACTTCGGATGATCAACTATGTCTTGCTTTGTAATTTTCACTCCTGGGCTTAAAAGAGGATTGTCAGTATCGCTTGGTGCAGTTTTCTGTATCTTGTCTTTGTCAATGGTTATATCAAATTCACTTGCAGTTGTGCTGAAATGAGAACTGGTAGAAAAATTGTTATGTGCAGACCAACTAGCAGTGGTTGGACAATTGAAGAAAACTAAGCCTAATGCCACAAGGTCTTGTAATCCCAAAATTGGTTTGAATTGATCGGGAATTATGTAAAAACTGGTGGATACATGCTTACCAGAATTGGTGTTTGTGAGTGACAATGTGCACTGACCAAGTTGCTTAATTTCACTTTTGTTATATGCTTGTAATGTTACATTCTAATCATGACTATTCTGTAATGAATGACACATTTGGATGCAGCTTCTTGTACATTGAAAATGGTAACAAATTTCCAGCTGCACCTGTATCAATTTTAAACCATATTTTGTGACTTACACCATTTCACTACATGCATTTACATTGGTTAGGACACAACTTGAACCACTAGTTTTAGATAGTTCATCAGACATGACATTATGTGAGTACTGTTTGGAAATGCATGAATGACGCTCAAAGCAGACATGGTGGATTATACTAACACTATCATACTTGAATTTGTCTCTCTCAATGTTATGAAAGTCCTTTCTGGAGTGAGCTCCATGACCACCTCTGCCTCTGCTGCAAGTACCATGCTGTTTTTGTTGATTTCTGTGATGCTATGCACCCCTGGAACAACACAGTTCTGAAAAATGACCAGACTTTCTGCAATTGTAGCAAGTCTTATTATATGCCGGACACTGTCTGGGTTGGTGCTGTTACCCACAATTGAAGCAGGAACATCCTGGGCAACTTTGACTGCATTGTGGCTGGATGCCACCTCTGTTACTACCCCTACCTCTGTAAGGTGTTGGGTGACATTTGTGTTTCTGGACACCATCAACTGCTTTACTATTGCTGGATGCATTACATAAATGCTGTGCCATCTTTTCACTGGTGATGGTAGCCTCAACTTTGCGTGCGATTGTCAACACCTGTGCAATAGTTGTGTCCTTTGTAATTTCCTCCAATAACTGATCCTGTACATGCTTGTGGGTGTTGTGCATTAGAAAAAGAAATTTCACAACTTCATCGGGATTTGTAAATGCACAATCTCTGGATAAACTTCATAATTGGGACATAAAGTCACTTTGATCCTTACAGGCATTACTGTAGAGACTCCCATTGTATACCATGAATGGACCATAGCTTGTAATGGCTGGAAATGTTTCTCAAATGTGTCAAGAACATCTTTTAAAGTATCCCTGCTTTTACCACCTTTGAATATTAAATCGTCATTGTAAATCTTCTGTCCCTCTGGACCCATCCAATTAAGCAATGTTGGCACTTTCCAATCTGCCTCAAGATCCTTGTACGCACCTCTTACCAGTACCAGATCCACTTGGTCCCAAAAGAATTTGAATGCTTCACACGGATTGCTGGATTTCCATTCCATTTGGGGCTGGTTTATTGGAATAGACTGAACAAATTTGGTCTCAGCCATTTGTAACAAAAGCAGGAACGCACTGACACAACAGTGAAATGTTTGTAGTATACAGAACATGTGTGTCACACACTGTAGAAGGCTGTGGAAACTTAATGATGTGTGTGTTACACACAGTTTTGTCATATCATATAGCAGATAACAGGCATCAGCTGTTTCAGTGCAAAAAGTTCACCAAAAGTTCAAACACATAGTAGATCCTGGAAAACTTGAGCCATATCATTAAAATAATGATGGTGGCACTGTTAAAAATGCATTGGCGTATGATGGAGTATGATGGAGCACCATAAACTGTAATTACCACATTATATTCGAAGTTGCTCCTATGGTGGAAAATGTGACTCCACAATGCAGTATGGTGGCAGCCATTTTGAATTTCAAAATTTCAAACAATTATTCTGAAGAAACGGCTTGCTGGAAAATGTTCAAATTTACACAGTAGACACCATAAGGTGTATAGTACTTAATGTAAATTTTGCAAAAGCCTACCACCAACAGATCCTGAGATCTGGAAATTTCATAAATGTTTACATACGTAACAGCAAGATGTTGCCCTTGGATCAAGGTCATGCAAGTAAAAGTTAAAAATACCACCATTAATATTGCTGAAATCCCTGCAAAACATCATAGATGCAGGCACTGGATCCTTTCCTATTTTCAGACACCATATAGTAGTTGGCAGATCAAGAACAAAGCAAATATTTATGTAAAACTGATCCAGATCTTTATTGTTGAATGAATGCCACGCTGATGGTGAGGCAAGTGTGCAGTTGCAATGCTAAAGCAATACAAGGTGCGCTAATCGTTTACGTGCAAGGAAAATAATAAACACACAGCTACTACAAGGGGGATGGGGGGGACCGGGGAACGGGAGGGGAGGGGTTCCTGGTCAACTTTTCTGCAATGGCTGCCCAGGACACAAACCTAGATTCCTCCATTACATAAACCCTCATTGCCATTATGGCATGAGGGTAAAAAAAATGAAAATAAAATCGGCTTATAGGGTGGAGGGCTGGGGGCACGCCCGCCTAACCATCTGCCAATATACAGTATTGAAACATGTCCAGTCTCTTGATCAACCAACCAATGGAACACAATGGACAGCCAAGTCCACTCCCTCCCCCGCAACCCCCACTAGGAAAAAAGTGCACCAAAATAAGTTTTAATTTTCCTCTTAATTTGCGCAGACATTTTAGAAACAGAACAATGCAGATGCTTAAGACAAGACATCCTTTTTGTGGCAACGTTTATGGGGTTCAGTCCAGCCCTCTTTGAATGCTGGCTTCGGCCCTGAGGGCAAGCAACCTCACCTGATATGTGAGATGCGATTATTACAGATTCAGGATCATTCAGGGATTCATGTTGGGATAGGGGAGTGTGGAAACCTAGATAATTTTAGCATACAAACAGGTACAAACTGTTTTTACCTGAGGGGCATTTCCCGGATTCTCGAAAGCTGCCGTCGTAATATCCGAGTCAATGTGAGTGTAGGCACTGAACACTTCCATGTCCAGTTTGAAAGGAACCTGTTAAACAATCATGTAATGTACCATGCATTCCATGCAGATGTCGCGAAGTGGCTTTTTATTTTTAATAGATAGTAACGGGTCATCTTCACAATTTGTATTGGAATAACATGTAGGAATTGAAATGGTCCCGGATTGTACTA
>JBCAUI010361183.1:0-14842 GCA_038406195.1 Haplosyllis anthogorgicola | reverse complement strand
CCCACCCGTGCATCAGGACGAGTTCCACCCCCGCGTCTGGACGCACCCCACCCGCATCTCAGTATGCACCCCACCCATGTCTCAGGACGTGTCTCAGGACATGCCCCACTCACGTCTCAGGACACGGTCCACCTGTGTCTCAGTACATGCCCCACCCGCATGTCAGGATGCACCCCACCCACGTCTCAGGACGCATCTCAGTACGCGCCCCACCCGCGCGTCAGGATGCAGTTAACTGTCAGGATTGTGTAAAATTACTACAAACTCATCGCTTAGCTACCGATGTTCAGGTAGCAATAATCCTGGAATCACGGACAAGTTCGAATCCAAGTGTTAATATTTATATTTTGTAAAGAAAAAAGCAACCCAAGCTACATTTCGTCCCCTATTGTTATGTCTGAGAGAAGCTGGTCATTAGATGGAAACATTTTCAGTTGCTAGTGTAAAGGATCTTTCAGATGATCTGTCCTTTCTTGCAAACAGTTTTACTAAGTCTGATCTGAATTTATGTCCAGAAATCACATAGAGAAAGAAATTTATACCGTGATTTGTCATCTGCATTTTATGCGCAATGTTATAAAACAAATAGTATCCAGCATAAAGCTTGGGTGTAGCAAAGAAGTCAAAAAGCATAATGCAGAGGAAAAATAGGTAGGCTGGTGTCGTTAATATGAGAAATGCAAAGGTCACCAAGAGCAAAGTTGCAAATATTTGACTTTCAGAGTTTTTGGCCTTGGAACTTGTTTCACTTGTAGAAATGGGTCTCTGTCGAATTGCATGTATTATTACACTGTTCATGCCTAATAACAGTACAAAAGGTAATGCAAAATTAATTACAAAAGAAAACCAATAATAAACTTGACCATAAGACTTCCCCATGGCATCTCCATATGGTAGACATTCCCAATCAGCATGATCGCTTATAAATAAATGTGGGATATTACACAAAATACTAAATATAACAATACATACAATAGTGACCTTAGCTCTTTTAACGGTATTAAATGAAGCAGCCTTATGCGGTCTAATTATGCTGTAGAAACGTTCGAACGTCATGCTGAGTATCAATAAGTTACTGCAGAGAAAAGCGGTGAACAGAACCGTCATTGAGAGAGTACAGTACCAATACGCGTTCGGTGGAATTTGCACGTTATGTTCCATAGCTAAATATGTGACAAAACCTGCAAACACATAAGATTAAATTATATTAATTGGGTCATAACCATAGACTACACCAGTTCATCAGAATATCAACAATGCAGTAGAATTTGCCGTCTTGCTGCATGTTTTTAAGTCGTATAAAATAAAGAGTTCACTGTAGAATTATACCAAATGTAATCAATTAAAGAATATTCCCATCCATTAATTTTGGTTTTCATTATTGCTGAGTTTGTTCGAAATTGCACGTGAAATAAGAGCTTGAATTTTACTGGTCTACTGAAAGATGATATTACACAGTTTTTAAGAGTGCATCACCCATCGACACAAAGTTATTGCTGATCTTGAACACAAACAAAACTATTTATTTTTATTTGCTTAGAATTATTACTAGAGCATTTATCTAAATGCTCTATAAATGAGAAAATTATCATTTTAGAGAATATTTCTGTCACATATACAGAAAAATAAATTAGATTAACAAATATCTTGGCATTTTAAATTTATTGTATTGTTATTGTATACCAAATACCGTTCAGGTACAAAATAAGGAAAAACAGTTACCAATTATTCTTAATTAAAGTTGTCATTTTAAATCATTTGAAGTGATTGGTCATAAATTTTAAAATTATATTTTCAAGTCATGTTGATAATACAATCAACACCTTTAATAAATTTTACAAATTTACAAAAACGTTGTTGAGAATTCCGAGTGTTTGCCCATATTCTACACACGGCTGAGTTTTTATCTTGTCCCATCCTCATTCACTAGGTTTTAATTTTACACCTTAGTACATGTGCGTCTCGTAAGTGACTTGATATACATCACCATCTTTATTCAAACTCGTGACCTTTTGGCGACCTAATGAAAATTTTAATCAACAAAATCCCTCAAAATGGGGGCCACTTACACATTGGAATTAATGGCTCTTACTTTATCTACTTACTAAGCCGGGCCTTAGTCTTCAGTTCTCATACAAAGGTATGACGTAGATGTTGACGTAACGCAACGCAACGTAACGTCGGGGTGGAGGTTTCCCGCTGGGTTCCTAGCGGGTTTTACTAGTAGTATTTATACCCATGATATAGCTTTGGTATTTTCATTCCGTTGTCATTTAAAAAAATAATATGCCCACAGGTCTCTGCATAAAAAATTACTGACTAATCAAGTGCATAAATTCAGCACTTCGAGTTGAATGAATTTAACCAAACAGGGTAAAGCAGTACTTATTTTTCATAAGTTGGTTACGTTTAAAAATTATCACCACAAATCTATTGAAGTTTAATGAAAATGAATTGAAAGGGTATTTTGTATTTTATTCTTTCAAGATGAAATGTCCTGGTTAGATGATACATTACAATGCCTACATGGGCAACTAATCAAAGTCGAATCGCGAATATAAAGTTTTCATTTGTAACGCCAATACCAGGGGCGTGATACGAAAGTAACACTTCCCATTGCCAATTTTTAATCTGGCTGAATCGTGAAACTATGAGCAAAAATAGAAAATTCCTTGCGTGCATTTGGATCTAAAGAAGTTCAAGATTGTTGGTATGCACATATTTCCATCCAATAATTAAATTCTTTACAGAAAAGAAGAAAAGAAAAGAACACCAGTTAATACTGACTAGAAGAAGTCACTGTTAAGTTGTGTAATTGTCTTTGCTCTTTTCTGAAGGGTAGTTTCATTATTGAATGGAAATATGTACATACCAACATTCTTTAACTCCTTTAGATCCGAATGCACCCAAGGGATTTTCTAATTTTGCTCATATTTTCACGATTCAGCCAGATTAAAAAATTGGCAATGGGAAGTGTTACTTTTCGTATCACTCCCTTGGCTATGTCAAACACATGCCATTTGACGGACTGACCTAGCCTATATTTGAATACAGTCCACCCACACCATGCAAGTCAATATCTCTTCAGCTCATACGAATAGAGCAGATTAACAGAAAATGGAAACTTAAATGAACATTACAAAAGATTTATCACTAATATAATACGGTTTCCTAGGAAGGGGAGAGCATTAGATGTCAAGCATATTGCAACATCCTTAGTTTTAGAATAAGAAGGATGACGTGACATCCTTATGTCTAACGTTGTTGTGAGCCGTAACCTTTGAGGTTCCTTGAACTTTCATACCATAGCGAAATTTACTGGGCATTTAGGCAAGTATTCAACTGAGACACGAAAACAAACAGGCATTCAGACTGATACATGAACACATACGAGGAACATAACAAACCTTCCGAGGACAAAAAGACACGAAAAGAAGTTTTGGAACAAATGATTCGTATTTTGCACCGTGTTTCGGTTCGCAGCGTACCTTTCGTTCATTATTTTTTATCAAACAATGATAGTCTTTCGATGTTGCATCATTATGCCTTGTCAATAGGCTTGTCTCAGCTAAAACATTTATCAGATATTTTATCGGGTATTTACATACCAATATGACAGGGTAACATTTGTAAAAACGCTATCGTTTAAAGGTTGCATATGTTACTGTTAATAGATTATTGACCAAAATGAGAGGCATTTTATCGAAAAGGTTAACTTTTCAAAATCACTCTATAAGATTTTTTTGAAACAAGCCAAATAAACCGGCGAGAAATTCGCTTGTTTCTGAATATTACCATTATTACCGAGCTGATTCCTGGGGCTGAATGCGGACTGACACATGTTCTCCTGATCCAGAATGGATCATTCATCCCGTAACCTGACGGAAGTTCGGCGCCATTTCGTAAAAAGACCTGACATGTCGGTGGCTTCTTTGCTTGTTTCCTCGTTAACCTTTTACACCAGACAGTAATACTCTCCTTAAGGACCAATCTCCCAGACAAAGTCAAACATCAATTATTCACCCTGGTTGCATTAGACTATGTCTTTTTGTCTTTTTAAACAATTGAAAGGCTTTGAATATGAAGGATTATGAGCATCCGAAATTGCGAGTATTTGGTAAGAGAATAAAATTAAACTTCAAGACATCTACGTTTGCATTTTTGAATAATTCGATTCAATTATGTTGTTTACTTTTAGGACCATGAAAATAAGAATGCTACAGCTTAACTACGTAGGATGCAAGTAAAATATAAATGAACAGAAACGAAAAGGAAAAGATTGATGATCAATAAACGAAGATACCAAGTTCGCCTTTGGCAATTTCATAATATGGCCGGTGAACAGCAGTTACGCGTAATAAGCAGTTGACCTTGATATTTTGTTCTAATCAAAGTGTTTTAAGTTGCTTTCTGCCATTGCAATTCCAAGTTGTATGTTAAGAAATTCGTGTTTCTTGCTATTACAAGTGAAGTGTGTGATAATGTGTTGCACTTCCCATAGTAAACTCATGGACAAAAGTTCATCGGATAAAAAAAAATTGATGCGGGCAGCACCTGACGGGCCTTAAATCCAATGTATATTTTGTACTCTGATGGCAAGTTGCCTTCGGACTTAAGTATTTACACCTTTGTCAAAAACAACACCACAAACAAATACACAAAGTTATAATATGATTCACCTGTATGTTAATGAGTAATTCACTTGGAAACCTTAAATACTTCTGTGACAAATGATTACGGGCCAAAGTAGCCCGTCTCCACACTGGAACAAACGCACAGACAGACACTCATGCCTCGTGGGCGATATGAATACGTACGACCCAAGGGCGGATCTAGGGGTCGCGGGAGGCGCGCGGCCCCCCTACGGCCCAAAATTTCTTCAATTTCATGCAGTTTTTTGGGATTTTTGCGCAAAAATTAGGTTGGCGCCTCCCCTACGAGAAATCCTGGATCCGCCACTGCGACCGATAAGAATTTTTCATTTGATCATTTATATGTTTCGTAATAGATTCCTGGGTACCACTTACGCACAAAAGAGACAAAGCGACATTGTTGCTCTTGATGGGAATTTATTTGCTCTCTGGAGAAAGAGACATCACCAAAGAATTACTCCTTCTTGTAAAACTAAAGCTAAAAGGCAAAGACCGTATTAATTTGCTTGCTAAAGTGACTGATCATATCTCGCAGCTAGACTATGTACAAAAAACCCAAAAAGAATCATTTTATTAATGAATATGGTAACAAATTGCGGAAGGTAGAAGCTCAGGGCATGATCTCTATTTAATGAACAAACTCACCACCGAGAGAAACTGTATTAATTTGCGGAGTTCTTTAAGTGTGTAGCCTTTGTTAGCTTTCGCCGTATATGCGGTTTTTTTTCCATTCTTAGTGGTCAAGATCAAACAATTCACTTTTTGTCACACAAAATTTTCCTCATGCAAGAGTGATGTTGTTAGTGTGTGGTCATTTTTATACCTGTGTATGTATTCAAGATGCATGCAGATACTAAAATATTCCAGCATGAAGGCTACAGTACTCAAAATAGTTATCTTGTCAACTCAATCAGACATTTTCCACAGCGGAAAAGAACGTATAAGGGACGAGAGCAAACATAGGCTACATGTCTACACAGCGTGAAATTCTAGTCAACGTGAAGTGGTCAATTTTTCCTACGGACTTAATTTTTTAAATTAAATTAAATTTCATACTTATTGACTGTGATGAAACCTAAATTTGATTCTTTGATTAATGCACTTCTTTATTTCATGTTGCCATGTAGGCAGAACTTGTCCCAATGGAATAGAACAAATTGTTTTGTCAAAGGAATGTTTTGCCTCAGCTAAGGGCATTCACCGTAAGTAATTTGCGATACTCACTGATAAAGCATGGCAACAATGCGTAAAGATTGAACTCAGTTCACATCCTGTTGCCTTTAGATGCTAAACACATATTGAATAACAATGTTCGGTTTTATAGCTCATAAAAACCCTCAGAAAATATTGATTACGACTCGGAGACAAAGGATTAAGATTAAACGTCATTCTTCTGGTTACTTTTCATTTGTGTTGTTGAATAGATCTTGCGTTTTGGGGTCACATTGTTAATAATCAATCTATGCATAATTTCCGATTCCCTATATTTTCACCTCAATCTATTCATTGCACACAAGAGTAGTGCAATAAAGAGAGTCATGCGAAATAAGATTATCACTGTGATATATTTCAATACCTAAACTCCTATTAAATAAACAAAGTGACCAAAATCATTTTGTTTTGGTTGGAACAAGGCTATTTTGTATTCGTCATTGCAAGAAAGACTATTTTTAAGACAGTTCAGGATTTGTATTTGACTCGGTGCCTCACACTACAACACTGAATTATCTTGTTTTAAAATTGAAGCCTTATATGTGTACAACTTCACGAGGTGAGTGTTGAGCGTTTATAAAGATTGCTCGACTAAATTACGCGATAGTATGATGAACTGTAATGCTTAAGTATAAGACTTGTCCGCGCAGCATCAAACGGCAAATAAATATAATGCACAGTTCATTTCTCTTTTCACTTCCGATGATAGTTAATCCGAACGAGGACTAAAGGCGGGAATACAGGTCATCCCGCTAAGCTCGACCCCTCAAGGGAAACTCAAGTTCGAGTTAAACGTTTATTTTGTAATAGCTAACCGATTGATGGCACATTTTGAAAGGTTCGAGCTAAGCAGAAGTTCAAGTTATCCGCGTTCGAGCTAAGCAGGATGGCTTGTGTATCAGTTTGAAAATGGTGGCCCTCCATAAACAGATCTCAGAACAAATTAAGCTATAATACCTTCCTTATTTGCTCGTACTCGTTCGTTCATGTGGAATACAGGTCCATTATGTAAGGGCTGTTGGTTATGTTGAGGGTCGTAGTTTATCTCAGTGTGAACATGATGAAAGAAACGATACTGTACGGAGTGACATTTGTCACCGGCTCCTTTAGAACCAGGCCACAATCCAGCATTTCAGGTTTTTAGACACACGACCAACAAAATTGCTTTGAATCGGCACTGTATCCAAGCTTCAGGATTTCTTTTCGAGGTCTTGAGGTTTACAAGTGGCAGGTTCAATAACAGCTACTGTAAAAGGAGTGTCAACTACGTGCACGCAGAAAAACGTAAACAATTTCAACTGTATTAAATGTCTTAAAACAGATTTACTTTGAATGACAGTTTGTATTAATAACGATTCTTAGCAGTCAAACTACATAAATTCACCCCCTTCCCCTTGAGAAATCCTGGATCCGCCCCTGGGATTGAATACTGAACGACAGAAGAGACACAATACGAATCAAAGTTCAGCGATATGGTTCTGAAATAAATCTACACATTCATTGTAATTAAATAATTGCAAAAAATCCTACAACCTTTTATTAATTGATTATTACACAATAAAATTTGATCTTTTCGCAAATAGGTAAAACATTATCTAGCTTCACAAAAGAGGCGCCTGAGAATGAAGAAGCCACAATAGTAACATTGGAGGCTAAGTAAAATACAGACGGGCTGGTTTCAAAAGAGAAGCTTTATTTTCGGCTCATGCTTTTGACGCGTTAAAACGTAGTATTATTTCTAACCAGGCTTGGCGGTATTGGACAATAAATAATCACAAGAAGTGATATGTTTTAAAGACCCACATATATTTTGTCATGCAAAGTTGGAAGAAAGTTTCTAGTGCCAGACAAGCTTGTCACAACAATAGCTTATTTAAAAGACCAATTGCGTCAGGAAATAGAAACTTTGAAATTGAATATCGACAAAAAGTTCCAGCTCACAGAAAGTGACAGTAAATCTGGCATGAAGTGTTACTCAATAAAAAGAAAATTAATGAAGTTCATCGAGAGATTTAAATTTCCTTAATGATAAAATGTAAGGTTATTGATGTTGATATTGTTACTGATTCCTTTAACGCTACTTTTCCCGATAGTTGTACTCTTGTGTCCTAGGAATGTTAACAGATAATATCACCAGGGATATCTTTATCGAAAGTGACAAACAGCTTGCTCATGTTGAACTTGACTTGTTTGGGTGAACAGACAACTTTTTTGATTTCACAAAATGAGATGAACAGTTAGACCTCCTCTTTGGGAGGAACAACTGTTCCAAGAACAAGACCCAAACAAGGTGATTTTAATGCCTTAGGGTCCCACTGTTCCTGAACCTTTGTGAAATCAAACTTTTGTGGCACGAACAACTGGTTGCATTTTGACAAACAACTGATCACATTTTGTTCCTCACTTTCGTTAAAGACCCCCAGTCGTTTTACTTCCTTACTAACATTTTAAGCTTTTTGTTGACTAATAATTTCCTTGCTATTCTTCAAACATTTTTGCTACAGTGTGATTGAGTTGTGGTCCAACACTGTGCTAATTTATTTACTGAAGTGTTAAGCAATTACATGGCTAGGTAGACACTGAAGCCGGGTTCCTATCGACCAAGGAAAGCCACCGGAATCTGTCAACTAAATCATTTCAAATGGACAAATAATGACTGCTGTCCCAGAATGCTAAACAGAACAAACTATGTCTCAAGGAAAACATTTCTTTATTTCTGTTTAAAGTTGATTCCATTGAAGAAACGCTGTGAGAATTTGCTTATGTCAGCCCGGGAATCATTAATTAACTGGAGAACAATAGAATTTTATTGTCAACTGACACTGTATCTTATACACTACCAGCGCGTGGCTTTCCATTGTACCAAAAATTAGATATTAATGATTATTTCATCCTTTGTGAATGAAAATCCACTGTTTTAAATCGCATTCAATCATCCTTTGATACCATTCACCTGGACATTGCTACGGTTTGATACCCAATACCTCAGTACCTCACGGTGCGTATGTGTGGCAAAGGGACACAGTGTCAAACCCTAATGACTGAACGGGGAACCCCTCTAGTTTTTTGACCGATTTGAAATCCAAAATAAAAAATGATCGTTCTCATTCACTACCTTGGGTACATGATATTTTAGCTTTTCCTCTCACGAGGCATAGTCTATTAACTACACACACAAAGGCAAAGAAAAGCGATATTGTTTTTAGGATCTACATTTCCAATTACCCTTTGATTGTTAGATGTTCTTTCTTGTGTGAATTGATTCGTCAAGGGAAATTGCTACAGATTCTTATTCGTAGCCTTAATTTCTTCAACTCTGCTTTTCTTTTTTCATGCAAGGACAGGTGTATTTATTTTGAATAAAAACAAGACACTTCTGCCTTGACCTGTCTAAGAGTGAAATAAGACACGACCGGTTGGATGTTGCTCAGACTTGTTTAGTGTCCTCAGCAGCACTGGTTGCTTACCGTGGGAGTTGACCTTTATACTAACACGGATAGTTACCAAAGTTACATGCAAACAGAATGGACCGGTGCTTGGCCCTGAAGTCTGACAGAAGACTTTGCCTGGTTATTCGGTGGGAAAGAAGAGAGGTTGTTACGGTAACAAAAGTCTCACCTGGACAGACCCAAGAATGATCTTGACCTAAATGCGGAGCTTGATATGTGACAGCTCTACTGAATTAGGAACTGTTTCACTCAATCTAACAAGTAGTCCAATTGAAATAATTGTTTCAAAGTAAACATTTCATTGATGAAATGAAGAGAGGTGTAGATATTTTTGTAGAGACCAACCATTTATATAAAAAGGGTACCAGCTCAAAACGTGGTACATTAGCCTTGAAAGGTGTTAAGTCAATTATCTTGCAGCATGCGAAGTCCTTTATTTCGAAAGGAGTTAGAGAACTGTGGTTGTTCAAGTTCATTACATGTAATGGGGTTTTAATGAAGGTAATAACAAAATGATTTACCAATTTAAGATTGATTTAACTAATTATAAAAGTATCTATCAACCTCATTTTCTGTCTATTTTATGTCCGGAAGATCAACTGAGTACATTAGAAAACTGGGTCATTTCCACCCTATCACCATGGGCGCATCGAGTTCATACATATTCACGCTTTAAAACTATTGGGAGACAATTTGATAAGCTGATTTTAGATAAAAGTCCTTTAATGTATATTTTGTTTATACCAGTGTAATATCAGATAAACAAATCAGATAGAGCGACTGTAGGTTTATGTCTCTGTAAATGTGTAATTAGTGGGAAACCAGCTGCCGGAGGAAGCAATCCGCTCAGTCGTTTGTCAACTAATTGTTTTACTTTCCTGCTTCTAATTTTCCAAGCTGTGGCATCCTAAGTAGCATCATTTGAAACAGTATGTGTTTAGGCTATTTGAATTTAAAACTTAAATAGAGTTTTTAAACCAGTAGGGTACAAGGTATGACATACAAAGCCCGATTTAATGTCTCAAATCAATTGATGGTGTGCTGAACTGCAATGATAAAGTATAGGAGTTTTCTGATGCTCAACACTTGTGGCAGCACCTGACGGGCAATAAATGCACGCTACACTTTGTTCCCTACTGCTTAGAATGAAAATAACAGATTTACAATAAGTATTCAGTATATAAATATAAAATACAGAATTTATTAAGGGCATATTGTCTTTCATTCAAATTGCATAATAATATTGGTTAGTTATTTCTTTTGCCAAATTGGCTAAGTTATTTGTCAGAACCCTAAAAGTATTATGACCTGCTTTCACCCCTAATTCACGGACAGCTGAAATTTTGTTTACAAACAAAGAGGCAAGATAATATCTTTCCGAAACTTGACAAAGCTAACGAGTACATATGACTCCACTAACGAAATCATTGAGATTTTGCGACCTGCAAAACATTCACACTGTGTACTTCACTTCTGTTGTTTCCAAAATAAAGAGGCTTGTAAAAATATATCTTCTGTACAACGTTCTTTTGTAACATGCTTAATACAACGAGTAAACTAAAAATACAAATTAAATCAGAACACAATAAATAATGTCTTTATAAATTATTAAAGGTGCATAGTCGTAATAGCCGAGCCATTACTTTGACAGATCGTTAAGGTGTTTCCATAGAAATGACACATATAACATGCCGAGTGGGAGGATTTGCTGATAACCACACCGTCTAATTTGTTTGACGTCTTTCATTTTTAGTTGGTGAAAGGAAGTGGAAAATAAGAACATCTCAGTGAAGTTTTGTAGGTATAAACAAAACCAATTGTTTTTATCTGTGCACATGTAAGACCATACGGAATACTGTATATAATGTAATCACAAAGCATAATTTATTTTGGAAGCGACAAAAGTTCGCACTCTTCATTTTCACAAGAATAATTTGAACTGCATTGAACTTTTTGAAGTTAAGGGATTTTACTAGGTCTGTTTCTTGTTGTACTTTTAATTCAACATAAGACACAGGCCAAAAATTTTTAGTATTCAAATTCCCCTGTCAAAGTATTATGTAGGTTTCAAAGACCAACTTATGAAATAATAAAATAATAGATCATGCACATGCATGTTTTTCCTCAATGTAAAATTACGAATTATAAACATCAACTTGTTTTGATAAATAAATACATTAAAAGTTGTCAACCAATTCAATAAGAAGAGAAAAGACAAACAATAAGTTTTAGTCCAAATGAAACAACATAGGAAACAGCAGAAGTATTGCTTTCAAATTGCCATTTTAGGTTATTGTCCATTATGGCAATTTCCGTCCAAGAGACTAGACAGGTGTAATATGAGTTCTTGCTCTGTTACACATTATAGATCAGAAAACCTGGCTTCTTATTTGTTGAGCGAACCTAACATGGAAATAACTTCGTCACGTAAAATAAACATAATTTTCGCTTAAAGTAAGACTTAAAATTTTAATTGTTATAATTAGTAATCAGTTGTAATAAAATAACACTTTATCTTGAAATTTGTGTAGGTGGTAAAATATGTCTGCAAATGAGTTACCCTGTCATCCATCAAAATGGAATAACTCAAAGTTTGTTTACCTACAAACAAATCGACAAGATAATATCTCGTTTTGACGTGACTAAGCTGATAACACTAAAGTATGTTTTTGTAAATAACTGTGATTACCAAAATTTGTCATCTACAAAATGTTCTTCCAATTCATGTCCCTTTAAATGGCAGGTTTGTTGCAATCTTTTAACACTATAGCAGACAATTTGATAAAAATGGGTGGGAAGACAAATGTACTTCTAATTTATTACCGAGCACGCGCTGACCTGACAATTTGGCCGTGGAAAAGTCCTACACGTTACCATTGCAGCTTAGCATGCCATTCCATGATTTAGCCAGAAATACGCACCAGGCTAGTGAACCTACAATTCGTTCTTTACTGAACTCCATTCTGTATAGGGCAACAGCCTGAAAGCAACAGTGTGAATTTCTATTGTAGTTCGTTGCAGTTCATTATGATACTGAGGTAAATCTGTTTCGTAATGAAAATAATCGCACCTCTGCAGCACCCAGGGGTGCAGCAGGGGATTAATATCTTTTTTTTTGAGACAATAGCCTTTCATGTTGTGTCCTTGAACAAAAGGAACAAAAACTATTATTTTGAAAACGAAGAGACATTAAACTAAAATAGCTTCCCATTTCAGTGAATGCGCGAATTCTGAAATCACTGTGGGCCTGTTCTCAAGAAAAGCACAAGCGTGTATTTGTTCAAATGTAAACAAGACAAGTTATTATGTTGTAAAACTTAACGGCCACCAGAATCACGTCTTAGAATCTAAAATGCGACCAGAACAGTTGAAAATGAAGAAGTAAACAATCCTACAGTATTGAATAGTGTGTTGACCTCGCCCAAATCAAATGGTCTTAAGTTCGAGGAAAGCCATTTACCACTCTTAGTCAGATGTTCAAGTCAGACAAGAACCATAAGGATCATGACACTTCAGCCAAGATTCCTGCTCATGAAGTCCGCAATCTATCCTCCTAAATCTTGAGTACTATTAACCTATTTGAGTCAGATTGCTCCTGCTTAGTAGCAAATGTCTGTTGTATTGACTACAGAGATAAAGACCTAATTTTGATTGAATTCTGTTATCCTGATTGCTTGTAACACATTTGTCCCGATCGTAAATTGAATTTACAGTTTTCATTAAATTGCAAATTCTTCATTGCAGTGTTGAGGTTGTCACGTCCAACTACTTGATTTTCATACCAATAGTGTTGATCTCCGTCGTGTGTAACATTCATTGGTCGTTGCCATAGGTCATTACGTTTAGGATTCAGCTTCGAGATGTAGAATTCAAACAAATTCACTGGACACATGTTGGAACCTTAAAATACAGAAACTTGAGAATCTTTTTGAGTTACATTTTCAAGTATGTGCAGGTTTATTGACGTGAATAATTGTTTTGGTATTAAGTTTAAAATAAAGACAAATTTTTCGTACCCGGAATTTCATATATTTTGCCTTGATTGGAGGGGTCCTCATCTTTTTCATCATGATGTTTATCAGCTTCATCCTTGTGCTGGTACACAAATCTTTACCCATCACTGTCGTGGTCTAAACAAGACAATTTCTTGCAGGTATCTTGCATTTGGTGGTCCCTCCATGTTTCGCTCGAAATATGTGAATAGTTTTTTTTAAATCTCCTTCATCAATTGGCTCTTTATGTTTGACTGTACCTCTCCCTTGTTCTTTGTTGATTTACTGAACTCCAGAAAACATTTCATATGCTCGAATAAAACGTTTATCTGAAATTATATCCAGACATCTTTTCTCTTTAAAGTATCTGTTGGGGCTGCACGCATTGTCTTTAACGAACTGTTGGAATAAGACTTGCTATCTTCTCCTGATTCATGTTCTTTATTTTTAGGATTTTTTGGCTCATTGTTTTCTTCATTTTCCCGTCAATAATCTTCTCAAATTGAGATTATTGTCGGCTGGTAAAATAATCTTAATTATTTACATCCCATGTGATACGTATTGTCCAATAAAATCACAGAATGCCAGAGGAAAAATACTAAATTGTATTATTTGCCTGGTCATTTCATGAGGACTTTACTTGGCGGCCACTGTCAGTCACTTATTCTGAAACCAGCTGGCAACCATTTGGAGCCACTGGTACTACAATTTTAGATTTTGTCGTGCATTTTCTCTGATTGGTCACTTTCCAGTGGATGTTATCCACCTACTTTTCATGACAACTTATTATGTAATCACAACGTTCTGGGCTATAAAAGTGTTTCCTATGTTACTGGTACTTCAGCATTGCATGTCACTTGAAAACGTTCTCTGATGTATCATACATGTATCATGCTGTGAATTCATTGCCTGTGACTGAATTGACAGGTAGTTTGGCTCATTTAGAGTAATAATAAAGTGTTACTAGTAAACTTCCTACTTTCCAAACTTATCTTCACTTTAAATCATATAACCGTGAAATATTTTGGAATAAAATTTTTACACTGTGTTATTGGCACTCCGAAGAAACGTTTCACAACATAAAATTTGTTTCAAAAGGAATCGGTTACAGCATATAAAATCGTGACTTCTGACTCTACAAATCAAAAGATGTAATTAGTGATTGAAATTTACAACACAATAACACATTGCACAAGACTATTTAAGTTATTTCCTGAAAACTGATTAGTTTAATATAATTTCACTTTAGGAGAGGACACGAAGTAAACAGTGTTTCCCTTGAGAGCACTCGGATGCACGCCTTCCCTGCTTCAATTATTATTACGACTACATTTCTCATTGTGAGCTGCAGACTAGACATTTGCTCAAGCAACATGGTGACCCACGATACCATTGTCAGGTGGTTGGTTGGCTCCATTCAAAGGTTTCTGTCTGATACCCGAGATTGAAAATTGATTGAAAACAAGCTTGCTATCGCCTTTCTTGGCAGCAATGATCAGAGCTGTCTCGCTCATTTGATCACTTGTGTTCACATCAG
>JBCAUI010361072.1:0-14843 GCA_038406195.1 Haplosyllis anthogorgicola | reverse complement strand
CCCCCCCCCCCCCCCTCCTCCCACAATACTCCTCCAGTTTAAAAATTCGAATTCAACAATAGTTAACTTTATTGACTAAATAAGGAAAAATTACGATAAGAATGGACGTACACTTTTAAATCAATTTGCGTCGCACAAAAGATTTAATGCTTCTGTATAATCGTTCACACGTACAAGCTCTTAAAAACGCATTTCTTTTCGATAAACTTTGCAAACACTAATGATAGGTTAACGATAAAAAGAGGTGATCAAACTTGGGATAATTTGTCAAGGTAATCATACCTTAACATATCAAAGTTCAATGTGAGTTATTGAACAGGTTACAGATATGAAAGATCAAGAGTATGACTTTCACATCAGAGATAAATGAATGAAATTTATTGTTGTGTGAAGTATGTCCCCTATCGATAATTTTTTTGCTCTCGCAAATTATCAGTTGTCTTTCTTTTTAAATTATATCTTTTTAAAGTAGGTGTAGATGCATACACTGTGATTAGCGTATACAGTAGAACTTGTCTTGAGCGACATTGAATTTTTACCTTCAAAAAGTGTCGTAAAAGGCAGGGTGTCGCCCAAGACAGGGTCATTTAAACATGTTTTAACGATGCTGTATGCCGTGAAAAGTATCGTAAAAAGACATGATGTCGTTCAAGACAGGTGTCGCTTAAGACAAGTTCTACTGTACATCTGTAATAATTGCCATTTAAAAATAAAGACGTGTTCTTACACAATAGTCTTTATGAGGACCTTCATTTTTCCTTCAGGGAATACAGTGATTTATTAATAATCCAACCGATCAGTGTACATGCATGATAAGTTAATCCTTCGTACAGAAAAGCCTACTAATCAATTTATATTTTAATTGGGGAATAAAGTCATAGGATGGTTGATGCATTACACAATTATCTGGTAAATAATTAATCATTAACGCTGAAATATTCAACAGGTCCTTATGAGGAGAGAATATTTTTTAGTTTATTGTAGCAATGTACCTAAACATACATTTAGAACCTATGCTTTTAAACAGCATTTTTAAATTTAAATTTAACGGATTATTGTGAACCGTACACAAAAATGTACAAGATATTTCAAGTTAAAAGTATACATTAATAAAATGTAAAGTGAGTAAGCTTCTTACCTTCCTTCCAGTTTGTCTAAGATCAGTCAACATTTGTTTTAAATTCCTTCAGCACAACTTCTCTCTTAAGACAAAAATTATCAAGTTTAAATTTGGACTTCTTTTTACAGGAGTACCTGTGTGATCAATGTAGATCCCACCGGTTAAGTTAGGCTCTGCGTCTGCCTAGCAACCATCAACAAAACTAGAGACTTGTTCTGCTTTGTATTATTGATAGTTTGGTCTCGAATGGCACATAGCTAAGCCAATCAACAGAATTTTATGGTGCATTAGTGATTGGATCAAAAGGCAAACTTAGAGGTAAAACTTCAAATGTTATACAGCGGGAAAGCTCACATCAGATCAGCAATAGTTTACATTGGTCAAATTTAGGCGATTTATCACATGCAGATCATTTTAAGTGCACACATTTGATGCAAATTTAAGACGAAACAAGTAAAAAAGAACAAAAAAATAATTGATCTTTGATCAGAAAAATTCACATCGACAAAAAATAAATAATTTAAACAATGGTAATGAATGATAAGTCAAATAGCGAAATAACAATGCCTTTTTTTTATTTTTGATGGTTTATTTCTGAAAACGTTTCAAACAATTGAATATATACAACATAAAATACCTGTAGTATTTATCCAAGTTAATTATTTGCCATGTTGTAACGAAAATTAATCATGCATGGCTCGGTTTGCAGTAACATTTTATAACCTACAGTGTATTTACTTATGATAGAACCTTAGGTGCACATTTAATTACTTGTACATAGTGTATGAGCATTAGTATATTGAAATGTATAAATGTAACATTAGTAAGTAATACGCGGTCAATAATGGTAAATATATAACTTATAATAGTAGCTTATGTTATTTGAGTTGTGACTTCAGTTTAACTATACTGGGAGTTAAACAGTTAGGACAACGCAATAATTACATAAATAATTACAAGTACGCACAAGAAAATACTTGGCCACTTTAACACGAGGGGTTTTTTGTTACAGATTAGTTGGGAGAAAATGTTATAAAAATCACAGATATGCTGTATGGCGTTACCTTATTTAAAAAGTATGCAACTTATCAGAAATGTCCCTTGGGATATCTACTTTTACTGTTGCCATATAATGTTGAATCAATATCTCCCGTGCTGTTATGTTTTCGTTGATAAAATGTAAGAGGATTTCCGCTTTGTGCTTTACAGTTTTTAGTTCAATACTCATGAACTTTCAGTCAATACGGCTTACAAGCAATTATTTACATCAAACTTGTTACACTTTGTAACTGAGTTCCTTCCGAGTCAATGTTAATAAAATATTAATAAATATCCATATATATTATATACACTCTTAAAATTAATATTGACTGGTGATCACTTTCAGTATGGTTGTGAATAAGGCCTTGACCAATGGCTGTTGGCATCTTGGTTGTAATAGGGGTTTTGAAAAGAAGAGATCATTAGGGGATGATATGGGTCACGTCCGTAAGGGCCTGGAGCACCATGGCTACCTGTTTTAAGTCCTTGTTGGTATGAATCGCTGTAAGCAGGAATGGAAGACAACATCATTGGAGATTCAGCAATCAGGGGAAAGGGCAACACCTTTGGATCAAAGCCTTGGATCTGACCGGGATAGGATTCCCCGCCAGGCCCAATGTTGGTTCCTGCTCGCACCATCACTGGATTATCTCGGCTGTACTGGGTGTACTCGTCAGAGGCGGGTCTAGACGACTGCTGCCATCCTGGGATTGTTGATGGTGGACTGCCGTAGCTGTTGGAGGGCGTAGATATCGGAGATGTCTTCGTGTTCAGCATGGAATTGGGAATGTGCACTGTAAGAGGTTGGCTGATTGGAACTCCCTCTAGTGGCATGATTGGTATTGGCTCTGATGGAGGTGCCACCTTGTTTGGAGGGATATCTACTACGGGTGGTTCACTATCTTGTTTAATCTTATCTCTCAACTCTTGCATGGCATGTGGAGTGAGGCTAGATCCGGGTGCAATTGCATTTGGTGGCCCTGGCATGTCAAGTCCATGTGATGTTGGAATGTACACTGCATTGTCGTTTGCTGCTGAGCTTATTATACTCGGTCTTGTGGCGCCTCCGCTCACTGATGAACAGGGTGAAATGCTTTCAGTGCTAATGTGGTACTGCTGGATGGAATCTTGTGACTGGTCACTTACACTGTCTTTTGGAGAGCTTTCACTGCGCAAGGCCCCACTTTCCGAACTGCAATCTGAGGGCGGGGTCATTGGGTTAAAGCCCTGATTACTGTTGTCGCTTATGTTGAGCCCGACACTGTGACTGTCTCTAGAATTATTTTGATCCGATTGTGGTGATCCGGTACTGGAGAAACTTGCAGAATTGTTGATGAAACCGCATCCTGTGTTGGCTGATGTAGTATTGGTTGTTATCGATAAATTTGTTGGGGAGGAAGAAGCCCTTTGCTTGGCTGCAGCTCTTCGCTGGGCAACTGTGACCTGGTATGGTTTGCCACCCTTCTTGCTTTTGCCTTTTGGATCCACCTCATGTCGCAGAAGCTCTGTAACCACTGCGCTCTTGATAGCCTCAGGCACCATGTTTGGTCCATTATCAACTAATTCAGTATGTGACTTTGGTTTCACGACGTCTTTGCGTCTTCTATTCTGGAACCAGATCTGTAACGAAAAATTGAGAAGGTTGTTGAATAAAATACATAAGTTATCTTAGTTTGTGATGGATAATCAGACTGGAAACTTTAAAACGATGATGATGCACAACGAACGCAATTGGTTAACTGGATTGTTTACAATTCTTTTAACGCATGCACATACCTTAACTTGGTCTCTTGTGATTCCTACACGTTTTGCAATAAGTTGTTTCTGCATACTGTTAGGGTAACGGACTTTGACGTAGATTGTATTCAATAATTCCAGTTGGTAACGTGTGTAGCTGAATCTCTCTCGCTGAGGTGGTGGTGTCACTGGGGCCAGAGGTCGTTGGTCTAATGTGAAAAAAAAACATGCAAAATTAATTATTCATACACGGAAATATTATATATTGTGCACGTTCATAAATATTCGACATAAAAATTTAGAAACGTGTTCTCTTCAAAGAGAATTTGTCCTTAATAACTTCCTTCTAAAAAGACGTACATTTTGTTTGCCTAATAATTTACCAAAACTTTAACAAGTCTTTACTTAATAAGTTATTGTAAAATTAAAGCAAAAGAAATGAAACGACCTAAAGTCTCTTTGCTATTTCAATGTTGATTTAACAAATACACTAATGTATTGCCGAGACATTATCTGCCATGAATCGCTTTATTTTTTAAATGTGTTGTATACCTTCTTCAAAGGAGTGTGGAGGAGACAATCTTTGCTGTTCGAAGTGTCCAGGATATTGCATTCTGTCACCCTGCATCATTTGTGGAGTCGATGCTTGTCCGTTGTAAGCCATCTGCATCGACTGCAGGTCGGTGTATGTCGCTGCATACTGGTGGGCCTGTGACATAAATTGCTGTGGGTGAAAGTAAGGATTTCCTCCATACTGCTGCCCAGGTGCCATGCCTGCTCCAGGTAGTCCATGGTGCGTACTTTGAGGGCCCAAAGCTGAAGACGGAGCTGCCATGGTCGGTCCAATATCATGCATATCTATAATGATAATGTATCCCAATAAATTATAAACGGGTCTACTTGGTCTTTATAATGTCCACTTATGATTGCTTATTGAATAACGATGATGTTGCTTGGTCAATATCAGAAAACTGAATATGCTGTTTAAGTCAAGAACCCCCTGATTTTATACCTCACAGGGATGAGTTGCATTTTAGGAGCAATCTTATTTCGTGATTTTTTCCTATGTGACACCGTAGGATTCTATAAGTGTTACAATGCAACGGCAGGTCACCACGGGGGTAACACAAGGCCCTTTCACACTTGGCTTGACCCAGCATCTCCCTATGAGTGATTCAAGCGACAATCCTTTTCTCTTCAAAAAGTGTTACCTATTGTTCTTTTCATCAAATAACACGTAAACGCACATTGAGAAAATCATTTTGATGTAATCATTTAAAACATACATGGAATTGTCCCAGAAAAAGTGATAAATATATTCTATTGATGTTAATGAGCTAATAACTGTGTACGATTAATATCATTGAGCCTCCTTGACGCAATCAGTTTTCGTCCCCTTTCCCCAACTCATTTTCCCGTAAATCTACAATTTAATGTGTCCAAATTTTGCTCATTTGCTTCAAAATGTATAAAGACAGATTAGATATGAGAATTTAAATTTTGGGTCTGGTTACGATTGTCGTAAATGTAATTGTTATGGTTTTACAAGTTATAATTTCAAACTAATATTTTGAATTACACAAAAGGAATAGGCTGCTACAACGAATAGTCTCTTGATTAATAGTGATTCAATCAACTCACCTCTTTTTCTAACGAGATTATCCACGTGTAACATAATAAATTAGGGGAAATATGGAATTGCAATTTTTCGTCTATCCACGTCCGAACAAGGTGAAATTGCAATCAGTTCTTTCTTACCTTCGTCGAACTGAATTAACTTCTAGGATCTTTACTGTTTTAAAGAAAATTCCATCAAAAACACAAAGGAGACTTACGTGTGCAGGTGAATTAAATTAGATTAGGCCTATTGGATTAATCCTTAGTTAAAACGAAACTTTTGTCTGCAAACTTTTGGTTTTGGTTATCCCTCTATTTGCACCCGGCCTGAAACAAAAGACGCTTTTGAAAACAATAGATATTTAGCTCATTATGCTATTAAAATACAGGTACAATTCCCGGTAAATGCGCGAAACTATTCTTTTGAAAATAGATTGCGCCCCCCAAGGTTTCTGAAAATAGGTCACAGTTGGGGTTTCACGACAATTATCAGGTGTTGTAATATTGAAACACACAGAGATGGGACAATACTTGTGGAATAAATGTTATAAAATAACTTGTGATAGCAATGTGAATCCCACAGAGAAAATATGTGGCAGTCACAGTAACACCATTTGGTGGAAATGTGTCGACAAAAATATGAAAAGACATAAAAGATAGTTTCACAAAGGAAACGATCAACTTTGAACAAAACACCACAAAAAGACAACCGTGAAGACGTGTGTGCGTGTTTGTCAGCGTGCATGCGTGTAATACCTGGAGATTAAATGGGATGACAATGAAATGTAATATAAAACCATTACCATGAATGTTCCTGGTGCATTTTAGGGAATATAATTATATTCTTAAATACTAAATGGGGCGACATTTGTAACACATAGGTAACATGTAGTCTGTAGGTCAGCATACTAACATTGACATTGACCTTGCACAAAATGCTAAATGTCATCAAGAGTATATGATAACGGCTCAAGGTCAAGGTAAATTTAAGGTCGTTACACACCTTAAAGCTAATTCAAACGCACATGTGCATGTGCACAAAGTTCTAGACTAGATCTCTAATGGATGAATCTATTTCTGTTTTTTATTTTTGCAGATAGGGGTCTACTGATCCCAATGAAATGAAGCTTGATGGAGAGTTGCATCATTTAGAACTAGTCTACAGATCTAACAATTTTGGTCTTCATTTATGTACCACTGAACTTACCCATATTTGGTGGATTAGCTGTCTAAAGTTCATTTAAATGAACTGTGGTAAGACTTCACATGAAGTTCTACTCATCAAATCTAGCGCATTGTGACGTCATGACCTTGGGCCTACCCACTTTTTGAAGTGATAAGGGGGTCGTTCATAATATTTCAGATTTAAAGTTTCAGATTTAAAGTTTCCAGTGATGACTGTCTCCGTAAACTTTTTTTTGCATGTTTTGTAAGCTATGCTAAATAATATGCTATTTGAGCTATGATTTATATTTCTAACTTTGGCAATTAGAAAATTGACTTATTGCTTTACTATTACCCTTACAGAATAAAACCACTCATAGCAGAGAGACGAATGATATTAAATTCCGGCGTGTAACTGCCAAAGTAACCCAGGCCCGGATTCAGGATTTCCCGTAGGAGGGGGGCAACCCAAATTTTTTTGAAAAACCCCTAAAAAATGGGGGAAATTGGCAAAAAAACTGCATGAAAATGAAAAAATTCCGGCCGTAGGCGGGGGGGGGGTGCCTCCCGTGTCCCCTGCATCTGCCAATGTAACCCTTCTACATGTATCACAAGATGATATTGCTGATATAAGTAAAACACAATCGCATGCGATCAAGATGGTTTGTGATCAGATCACCTCATGTATCTCCGGCCTAATACAGGCCCTGGGAACTCATGTGTGTGATCTGTTGTTGTGAGTGAATGGTCTCCAGTTTGTGAGCGAAGTGTTGTTTTGTGAGTGAATTGTTGTTTTCTCCATTGACACCAATGTTAAAGTTTTGGGCATATTTTATCACTTTGAAATGCCCAAATCTCAGCATCTAGAAGGTGTTTTGACAGAAAAATAAGTACAACTGTATTGTGAACAGTTCTAGATCCAGTTAAACTAATTTTTATTTAAAAATTCCTTCTGTAACACAGGAAACTGACATGGAAATGGCTAATGTAAACAAAATGGAAAAATAAAATATAGTTTAACTGGATCTGGGACTATTTATGATCCAATTAAACTATAATTTATTTCAAAACGCCTTCTAGATGCTGAGATTTAGGCGTTTCAAATTGATAAAATATGCCCAAAACTTTAACATTGGTGTCAATGGAGAAAACAACAATTCACTCGCAAAACAACACTTCGCTCACAAATTGGAGACCATTCGCTCACAACAACAGATCACACACATGAGTTCCCAGGGCCTGACTTCGCTTTGCTTCGCTGCTTCGGCTACTAGAAACTTGATGCAGGTCCCCAGCAAAGGGTACCAGGTAAAAAGGTAAAACCGAAAAAAGTGAACGAGTAGCGAGTAGAATATTATCGAATATTCCTTTTAAAGTTGACAGATTTCTTATTTGTACCACTGTTGCGGAATTCCAATTCTTGACACACAATTTTAATCAACTGTCAATTGAAGTATATCCCGTAAATATGAACAGCGTTTTAATTTCTGTGGGCGATAATATGTGAATCCTTCTGTCGTCGGGTCTGTGCAAGAAAACCCGCAACATTATGACTGTTGTCAGTGAATGTGACTGTGGTTGGATCTTCGACCATGTATCTTACACGCAAGACATGTATAATTCAACTATATTATTTGACAAAGTTTCAATCGATGAGTACAACAGAGTCATTCTAGAAAAGTCGGATTGTAATCAAATGAAAAACTTTGCTTTGAAGTCAGACTTCTTCGGAATACATCATCCTTTCATGACAGAATTACAGTTTCAAAAGTACAAACAGGTAGCGGAAGCTGATGGACAAGAAATGGTTTCTTCATCAACAAAGGTAAGCAAAGTTCGGAAGGGTTGCCACCGGTCAGGGAAAAGTCCGGGAAAAAATAATTTTCTCCAGGCCAGGGAACTTTGTTCCAAATCAGGGAATTTTGACATTTTTGTGAAGGTCAGGGAAAAGTCAAGGCATTTTGATCTGTTTATAATAATTACTTGTCCTTTTTCGATATCTTATCGCGCAAAATTTTGTAGCCTCGCTTTGCTCGGCATCATTTCCAAATATTACTGTCATGTTACCAAAAATAATCCTGATATCTAAAATCTTATTAAAAGTATTAATACTTTTGATAGATTACAATTTGCTTGGCACATCTGAATTTGGGTGTTATTTAAATGGTAAACATGCTGGTACATGCCTCACAAACATTATTTACGGTCAGGGAAAATAACTGATTGGTCAGGGAGAAGTCACGGAGAAGTAAGGAAATTCTGAACCGACTGAAAAGTGGCAACCTGTTTCGGATTTTTGTCACTGTTACGGGTCCTTAGGAAATATGTACACCATACATGTGTGCCACCAATTATTCTTGGGTAACATGTTTTAAGATGGGCTGAGTTTTATTTCACTATGGTAATTTAATTTAGAAAAAAAGAAAGAGGAAACTACCACTAACTGACGGAGAAAAGGATCTTCTTGAATTTCATGAACAGGTATCTGTCACAATGTGATGTGTTTAAATTTATAAAAAAATAATAGAATGGATGCAATATCTATTGATACAAAAATGCTGACCCTAAAACCCAGTGAGACCCCAATCTATACTTTCATATCAGGTGAAAGATGTCATAGAAACCGCTTTACTACAGCTTGTGTCCATAGCGACCGATGCGGGTTACTTCAAACCATTAACTACTGACCAAATGGGAAACAACAATGAAGCTGCGAGAAAGATAGCAAAAATGCTTGATTTGAATGATGCTGAAAATGAATTGTCATGCAAAAGTACGTGAAAATATCCAACTTTTAGGTCTAGAAATTGTCAGTGTAACAAAGCGTTACATGTACACTCCTCCCCGGTTATATCGATAAATTTGGCGACATAAAATTGTATCGATATAAGCAGAACAAACATCCATATATTTTAATTTGACTGACTGCAAGAGATTGTATCGATATAAGCGGCATATCGATATAAGCGAAATCGATATATCCGGGAGGAGTGTATGTAGAACGATAGAAACATTTGATTTTATTTTTACATGTAATATTGTTATTCTTTTTCTGGGTTTTTTTTTAGCCCAAAGTGTTTCGTCTGAGACTATCAGCTCAACAGCAGGACGTTTGGTGCATTATTTGAGAGACGACCCTGCACTGATTCAGTTACCTGGCCTTCATGGGACTTATTTGATACCACCACATTGTTCATTTCTTATGTCTGATTTCTCAAATCTTGAACCACTGTTGAAAACGGGTGAGTTGTGACGGACTAACCCCGAAAGCAAGTTCGGTACTGTGATACAAAAATGAGAAGATATATTGGTATTATTTCACCAACAAAAAAAGTCCGTCTTTTCACTAGAAATGACCAAGATGGCAATATATTGACACATTCCTTCGTTTGCCCAACACAGGTAAAAAGTTTGATGTGGTAGTTATGGATCCGCCTTGGACAAACAAATCGGTGAAAAGAAAGAAAATGTGAGTAACCTGTTTTCTCCTGGAATAGTATTTGACATGTATAACGGTGTAACTATGAAAGTATTCCAGTCCAGCAAGTCCTTACTGTTATAGCAATGTTCTTAAGTGTTTTGCGTTTATCTTCACATAAAAAGATATATTTTTTTTGCAACAGGTATGATTCGTTGTGGGAAGTTGACTTGGAGAAGCTTCCGATGAAACAGCTTACTGCTGCAAGGGCACTTGTTGTGGTTTGGGTAACCAACAAGCAGAAACTGGTCAGATACGTGAGAGAAACCTTGTTTCCCCTGTGGGATGTACAGTATGCAGCGCAGTGGTTTTGGTTAAAGGTACAAAGTAAAAATGCATTTGCACCGCTCTGTCTACAGTAACAACATTAAACCAGATATTAAATAGGGCATGAAATTATACATCTAAAATAATTTTATTATTCGCCATACATTAACAGTTGTTGATAAATCATTACAATCATTGTTCAGGTAACTACAGATGGGACACCGATATACAGCCTAGATTCTCCACATAAAAAGCCGTATGAGATTATTTTGATAGGACGGTGCACAAGACAAGAAATAACCGCAGCTGAGATTCCAAGTGACCGAGCAGAGCTCAATACTGTAGAGAGTCAATCATGTGGGGAATCATCAATACCTGACGGAAAGGTTATAATTAGCATCCCATGCAGTATACACTCGTGCAAACCCCCTTTAACAGGTACATGTATATAAAATCTGTTAACATTACAATAAGCTTAGTTTTATTAAAAGTTTCCCAACAACCTGGACCAAGTTTAACTTTAAGGTCGGCGACATTCGTTACTTGTACATCAACATAAAAATCACAAATCATCTTAATAGTTACGACAATATCATTTCAGAATTAGTTAATCTCTATTCGAAACCCTACAATGAATGCCTAGAATTGTTTGCAAGAAATCTGCTGCCGGGATGGACAAGCTGGGGGAATCAGGTAAAACGTGAAGTTAAATATACAACGAAAGCAGTGGTATTGAAGTAAATAAAACTGTTCTTCAGTGGAGACAAGTCCTTGAATACTTTTTGCAACGTTTACCTTTGACATATAACTCTGTACATGGGCAAGCATAAATACTGGGTTTATCCTCTTTTGATAGGTTTTAAAACATCAACAGATTAATTACTACGAAGAACCCGACCGCGAAGTGATTCCTAACAGCATCTCGGCACATTCACATTGATTGCACATTATTGTGAATAAAAATCATTATACATGCATAGTTACCATCACCGTTTGCCACCGAAATAAAATAAACAAACTTTTAAGAACGATTCTTCGTTTTATTGAAAAGAGAATAAAAATGTGTACAGTGTACATGTATATTTCATCCCTCGCGGTTTCATTTTATGAGCATTGCTTATTAGTTTCAAAAGTGTGTCACAAATAATGTTACAATTTAGGAATGTACAAAAGGCCAAGCTCTGGCATTCTTGACATATCGTAAGACAAGCTATCACAAAGTATATATTATAAATTTATAGATTTACTGCCAAAGTGTGAACCAGCACAAATTGACAAATTAATTTCGAAAGCAGCTGTAACTTATTGAACGTGCGTTTCCCTTTACCAACATCTACATTTGTGCGTATGTTATTAACTTAACTGAAAAATTAATTGCAACAACAGCCAAGAAATCCATTTTTGCACCTATTCAAATGAGTAAATTGATTTTTCGGTTTTCATCACAGCTCAAATTGTAGCTGGCCATTACTTTACAACTTTCACAAATTAGCTTTATTATGTGTCGTCATAACGTTGAATTTATCTTCACTATGGGTCACCATAATTTCATAAAGTTCACACATTAATTTCAGTTTACCTGTTCATAACTCGGTAATGTATGATCCTTTGTTTAGACTGTACATGAAGGGTATTGTACACCGGTATATTACATATATATAAATGTAGAAACTATTCCCGTTAAGGATGAAAGTGTTCCCACAAGTCCTGAAAAGAAAGTCGGAAATTTCCCAGCCCACAGAAAACCTTTTGGAAGCCAATTAACAGCATTAAGTAAATCTAAGCAATTCTTTGTTAATGCTAATACTTCTAATATCTCTTTGTCATCCAACTGTCGCATTGATTTTCTGTATTCAGCTGCTGACGAAGTACTGAAGAAAAGAGCAAAATAATGAGATCAGTGGCACAGCATCACAGATAGTCATTCAAAAACTATGTATTATATACTGAAATGAAAAGGTCTCGTAATCATAGGTTAAGGACGTGTGTAACCGAACCAATAAATCAAACAATTAGCACAAGGTGTTGTCAATCAACGGTGTTTCATGGTACTCTGGATATAGCCTTGCAGAAAACTGAATAAAAGAAATGTACCTTTTCTCGGGGGATTCCAGTCGTCTTTGTTTAATCAGTTTAGCCCTCTGTATTCTTACCATTTGAAGAGATCTTATCCCTCTGCAAACGAAAAATAGTGAAGGAAACGTGAACCTACGATGTAAACAAGGCTTACATGTTACCTTCGTGGTCTTATTTTGAAAATACAAGTGTTGCAGTTAAAGTGCTGTGTATCTGAATGGATGCAATATAAACATAAATTTAGACCCTTTACTTTTTGGCTCATTTGGCATATATACCAAAGAGCCTATTGAATCATGAATTATCTGTCGTTGTCGTCATCATTGTTGTTGTTGTCGTCATTTGGTTTGTGCACACTCACCCTGAGCACACTATTAATCATAGAGACTTCATATTTTACACACATATGCACTTATGTCCCCCATGAATGCCCTGCAAATATGTTGCTGGGAATTGCATTATTCTCAAATTGGTAGCCATATTTGTATTTTTCTTTGATCCTTGCTCCTGGACATGCATTTGATGAAACAAACTTCATATTTGACAGTCTTATGCACCTATGTACCCTCTTTATTTCTTATAAAAAGTATATTGATGCAACATATATTTTCAGTTTGGCAGCCATATTTGTGTTTTTCGTAGATAACACATTGGAGATTTCGTCTGATACACTTTATTTGTAGCCATGAGTCTGACTTAGATTGTCATAGTTTTTTGATAATGCCAAATGAGCTCAGGTCCACCTGGACCTACTTTTTAGTAATTACTCCCAGTGTACACTTACTTGATAATGTTTAATGTTAATGATATTGCCCACAACATGATACCGCGTGTCCACCATTTATCGGCTCCTATGCTAATAATTTTATTTTCGGCCAACCAGGCAATGTGCTCCACTGGGAAGAACAGTTGACTGGATAGATTGGATAAAACTGAACAGTTTCTTATAATAGGATCCGCTTCCTGTAAATAACAATATAGAAACATGAAAGACCTTTCGCTGTTTGATAAAAATGCCTGCTTTAAAACTAAAGAAAGGGGATTTTCTGTACCACTTTGCCTAAATGAAACCTTATCTGGTGTTGCTCACAGAATGTCTCCTGAAAACAGACGGTCTCCTGAAACGACTAGTTCAGTTACTTACGAACGCATTTCGTAGTTGTCTAATGTGTTGTGTTGTTAGTTCAATAGGGGTTCAACTTGATAAGGCCACGAAGAGTACAATACCTGATGCCCAAGTCCATATTTCTTAGTGACACTCAACCACATGGGTAGATCATCAAATAGTCTGATTACAACTCTTGCTCCACTTATCTGTTTGGCCACTGTTGTGAATTTCTGGGCAGATGTTCCTTTCGTTGCTCCTGTATTTGCGATAAATAAAATACAGAAAAGTTTACAAATTTAACCCTGCAGACAGATTGCATTTCGTCAAATGGAGGAGTAAGGTTGTCATAGGTAAAAGACAACAGGTGAAGGGACCTTTGGTAAAATACCCCAACACTGAAAATGGTCTGACGATGAAATGGTGAAAGAACTCCCCAAGGAAACGAGAGGGCGGCGACCTGCGGCACAGCAACCACTGTGATCTACATAATGCTCTAATTTCTTTGTGATCAAGACCCGCGCAAATGAATCAGAATCAAATCATTGTCTTCTGTGAAGAATCCAAAAGTTTTCTTTATTTTAAACAGGACGTAATTATAGGGCACCCAACAATAGCCGTTTAAAATGACAATGAAGTTTAAAAAACATGCTTCAAGTAGACCAAAGAAAAGCTCACCTGCAAGAAGCATTGCAACATAAGAACTTGTTCTCATTATCTTGTCGCGTCCACTGTATGTGGACAGCAAATGCAGCAAAGCTTGATCCATCTTTATAATCTATATTCACATAAAATTGTTCCATAAATATCGACAAAAACTTAATTTAATTTTAATGTGACACTTGTTCTTGTGGACTTAGATCTGAGCGGGAACCGGGTGAAGAGAGACCGAATAGTTCGGTACAGCTCGGCCTACGAGCTGATCGGCCTCGTGGATGTTCGGCCTCGTAAATATTCCTCTTCTTAATGTTACATTCAGAATAGAGGCAGCTGTCACTTTTTTGACCATATCTTTTGAACAAGATGTCGGAGCAACAAAAATTTACCACTATTAGAAGCGCCTGCTCAATAATTTTGGTAATTTTTGCGAGGTGCTGTAACTAATAGCCGCTAAGTTACAGCCAATTTAGTAGGGGGGGGCCCAGTTTTGGGACGGACCCTGTTTTGGGACAAAATAGTGACTTTCGCATGGAAAATGGCCTACAATTGATGTAAATATTATTATTTTGTGTGTCTAA
>JBCAUI010361071.1:0-28477 GCA_038406195.1 Haplosyllis anthogorgicola | reverse complement strand
CTAGATGCTGAGATTTGGGTGTTTCAAAGTGATAAAATATGCCCAAAACTTTAACATTGGTGTCAATGGAGAATGTAGCAACTCCTTCACAAAGTGCACACCAATCCCTCACATAGTTCGCCGGGCCTGATTAAGGGTGGTGCGTTTCGTTTGTGAAGGAAGCCCTACAGGTTCCAACTCAGTGGCTAACATAACAACGCAGCAGTGTGGAATCCGGTGTTACTTTCTTGCGTTGTATTTCTTAGGGCAACATCACAGTTTAAAATGGCACTTTCTGAAGGAGAAAAACATGTAACTCAACCTCTTCACTAACTACGAGAGAAATAGAAACAATGAGTTACAGTATTATATCACCCTTTATTTCAACAAAGTATATTAAGTACATAAGAAACGTTTACAGATGTGACGTCATCGATGACGTCATATAGAAATGGAGGTACAATATTACTTTTTTTGCAATAAAATTTCATATATTCATCAATTTAAATTCAGTAATTTTTCTATTTTTGATTCATAAGTCAAGTACAAAGAAATATTGCACAAATTCAAACCATACAAACATTGCATTATTACAGTAAGAAAAAGGCAGGCATGAAACTACTTCCATCAGCAGTAACTTACAAATGGTTTAATTTCTTTTCACTGAAAAGGTAACCAAAGTAGTAGAACTAGAGAATGGGCTTGTCGATTTGTGATTCATTTCAAATTAAGCTCTTGCTGTATATATGTACATAAATATTTTAAAAAGACATGATTATTAACAATCATCCAAGAATGAGGAGGATAACTTTCAATTTATTCTACTTTTCCTTAATTTGAGAAAAGCACACAGGTGATACGATTCAAAAAATTTATCAGCACAGTATACAATTATCACCATTTAGTACATTTTATACAAATTACACTACAGAGATCTTTGACAAAATTTCTTTAGATATATGTGTACCGCAAAGTAAAGAGCTAATGTCCCTTGTTAACTTATTAGATAAAGAGGAGAAGCAATGTGTGTACATTTACACGTGTATCCGTATTATTATTATTAGCATGGGTCAGACATCCAGTATAGTAGGGTTCAGTGGAAAAACACAACTTTACGTTTCATATTTACCGTTACAAGTATTCGAAATATTAAACGTACAACTTAGTGGCTAAGTACAAGACATTAACAATAGTAGTAATAACTGCTGCTCTATTTTACAATGGAAATATTTATCAAAAACGTTGCAGAATATTTACACCTTCAGTTTATCTCCATTTTCACTTGCACTATAAAGTTTTCACTGAAAAATATATTGTTTTTATACGTTAACATTATGTACACAAATAATTGCTGTACAAAATACAATTTGCTGCCTCTTTTTACAAAGCGTGTGTATAGAAGTCTATTTACAGTTACGTCTTTCGTAAAATCACCCCATTTTTAAGACTTGTCTTTATAATTTCATTATTTTCAAAATAAGAGGGTTATAGCACAGGGCTAATTTGCTAACTGTCAGCGTGGACTAGGTTACAGCACTGTTGACCACTAGGTGGTAGCACAGCACTCTGCATTACCAAGCTGATTTACAGTCTTTATGTGAGCCAAAGTATTGTTTTTGATTTAAAATTATATTTTCTGTCATGTCTTTTACGCTAAACCATGTTTTATGAATTTAAGTTAAAACAATCCTAAAAATAAATTTAGACAGCAGAATAATTCTTTCCCTTGTTTCGATACCAGATATCCGTGCAATCATTTCCAAAAAAAAATCTTGGGGGATTATTACAACACGATAACTGCATTTTTATACTTTATGCGGGAAGGTAGTTGTGTCCCTAAGAATTAAATAACTTTGTACAAAATGGAATTATCAACACCAAGGCCGCTGTATCTGAATACGTAGACCATTTTATCTTTTTCCAGGAACCACCAGTTAAAAGAACTGCAAATTCAAATGTTTGAAATCTGTTTTCCGAAAATGGGTTGTTAATTCAGTTCTGTTTTGTTAGTTAGTTTCGAGGATACATAGATATTGATGCAGTAAATAAACAGATCTATACAAGACACAACATATAACGTACATGTCCAATGGCCATTGGGGCCTACAGTTTATACCATTGCAGTTTTTCAACTTTTACCCATTTTAAATGGAAGTTGTGCATCAGTCAATTAATACATTATGAAGGAAGGTATAACTAAACGCAATATATTTACCTACATTACTTATAGTTGTCTAGGTATGGCACCAGCATACACGGCCTTCACTCCCAGCACACTGCTACCAGCCTAACGGTCAGCCTTGACCTTCACCTACCGCTAAGGCCCAGGCCTATGAGTATGTATTAATCAAGGGTCACGTCCTTGACCTATATTCCCCCTATATATAATAGCTCCCTGCCTGCCTTCAGGCAGTGCACACTAGACCATCCTCATGCATGTATCATTAACCAATAAACGCAAGAGTCAGTAGAGTCATCGTAATGCCTCGGGTTAGTGTTATCTGTACCGCATCACATAAGCATAACCCCACAACAATAGTGTGCGATACACAAATCTCAATAAACGAAAACAATGATAAACACTTGTCAAGAACAATTAGGTTTACAAACTCACATGATCCAACAAATTTAAACAAAAACAGTTATTTTTTGTAATTAATGCACAAGTTCCAAGGTCTTAATTTCAAGATTATACTGACGGGTAGTTTCTTAAAAATATGAAAGTGTTTCCAAATGGAATGATTTTAAGCAATCAAATTACTCTTTTTTTTCTTCGTTTTTCTACCTAAAGAAAGGGTTACTAATTATACACAGAACTTGTTATTAACTGAAAGAAACAAGTATATCAAAAAGCTGTTGAGCAGTTTACCCAAACAGGTTATATCTTTAACAATATGTTAAGCACTCAGCTGGGTATAAAGAGGTATAAATTCCTGTTTAATAAATGTCATCTTAACTTTTCATGACACAAAATTTGCGCAATTTGTCTCACATTCACTATTAACTTAGCCTTTTAATTCATATATTGCTTTATATTAGATCTATGACAATTGAGCCTGACTTCAAAAACGTGAAGCCATACATTTAGACATACATCCATATTACACATTCATTGCATATAACAAACATAGACGTTGCACATATCTATTATATCAACCACTGTGAAACAAATAAATGCTATAGTTTAACATGTATTTACATATGTACAGAAAACACTATCAACTGTTATATAAAGTCTAACTTCGAAGCACCACCGTCAATAAAAACAACTCTATCTTCGTAAAAATAAATCTAGTTCACTTTTTAGTTCTGCTCTTTAGAAAATGCACCGTCACATTAAAGTGTCCCATTTGAGCAGTTTATGTTTATATCACTGTAACTTAACCACTATTAACCCTGCCGGGTTAGTTGGTTAAGATTATTTATCCATTATGATCCATTTTATCAGTATTAATCCATGAAGCAAGACTTGAAAGCACAAGAGAAATTGCAGCGTTTAGGCACGAATGGATCCTTGTAAAACTGGAATGCGAAAGAAATTTTACTATTATTACAAAATATTTCGATGTTCATGAAGTCAGCGCGTTTTCATAAGTTTCCCATTTAATAACCAAGTGGCCAATGTAAACATCTTAAATACCTGACAAGCATAAATGCCTTATTCAGACAAGTATTTGTGGCTATGCACTGTTCAACTACAACATATGTACTCTGTTCAACTTGTACTTTAGCTTTACTCGAAACTTTCAAAATTTCCTATTTTCACATTTTCTGTTTAAAACTGATCACCTCAATTTTTTGGATTTTCCGCAAGGAAAGAGTAAGAGTTGAGTGGGATTCACTGTATATCGCACCTTACTTTTTACTAGTAACAAACTCTGTGGAATTTCAAGTTGATTTCTCCGAAGGTCTGTCCCACGTCTGTGTCTGGGAGATTGCATATAGCTCTAAAACCCTGTCACAAAAGAAACAATTGATGCTTATCAATCACGCACAATGCAGTTAATTGTATGTTGTAGATATTACCAATAAAAAAAATTAATACAAATGTTTCCATCATGCAAGATATTTTTTAAAGTTGTTTGAATTACATTTCTGTTCTACTTTAATTGGAATCAACTGAAACAGAAAATCGTTTCAAGGGGGTGAAAAGGCAGGGATTTTAAATGTTACTGATGGCTGTTTAACTACTACAACACTATTCACCATTGCAGATCTTGTGATCCTGAATCTGTAGTGTTGTTCCAGGCTGTAGTATCCCACCGGAAGATGCCACTTCTGTTCCACCTCGTGGTCCACATGTGCACGGTACTGTGGTTCACTGTATGCGTGCCCGCCATGTGCGTTAAACTCTGTCGTGTCTCTGTTATCATTGCGCGAACAGTCGCCCCAGTTCTCCTCATCGTATCCCGTGTCTGAAAGCTGACAACGTGTCACCTGCAGGCCCGACTCTAGTCTGTAAAAACAGGTTAATGTTATCATCATTATTATTTAAGTTTGAAACGAAAGTTTTTGGGTGTAGGCTGGTCCTCTCTAGATTCAACTTTTAATGATCACTGCATAAGCCATTTCTGATAAAATCTCTTCATTTAAAGCAGATTTTAAAGCATGGACATTCAATATTGTATGTGCACACTGTTACCTGTTCTCTATTTTTCCCTTTCACCTGCTAAAGTTTACAGTAGATCACACACTTTATTCAATTTTAACACGGTAACACGGTACATATAGACTTCTTTTATTTTTTGGATTATGTTTCAATGAATCAAATTTTTGTGTGCTGATTGTGAGGTATTTTAAAATGTGAGTACGCAATCAAACAATTAAAGAAGTCTGGGCATATGTGTCTGGGAACTCACGTGAAGTCGAGGACGATGTAGTCGGTGTGGAAGTACTGGCTGATCGGCACGAGGTAGGTGGCGTTACCGGTCGTCCCGTCACGGCACGCGTCGTCCACACAGTACACCGAGTCTATCGTGATGTTCTCACTCCAGATACTCATCGTCGCCTTCAGTTCGGGACCTGTTAATGGTATAATAAGGATTACGCTGCTGTACATTTTGAGTTCCGCAATAAGGATTAAGTTGTACCATATAATTTGTGCAATCATGACAACACGCAAGAAGTGCTGCTGATTGTTACAATAAGAATCAGAATGCTAAACATTTGCTGGAGTCTAATAAATTCATGTACCGTATTTGTCTTTTTTATGGCACATGCCCGAATTGTGGCGCACCCCCCCTTTTTTGGAAGCATTTATGAAAAATTTTGCCATTGAAACCAAGTACAACCCATAATTTTTTGCCGACAGCATGTGTCGATGATTATAAATTTACTATTACAACATCAAGGAGACAAAAAAAAATTTGATAATTACAAACAGTCTGCCTACAGATGCTGAGTTATGAAATGTTCTCCATATCAAACACAACATTTAGACAGAGTGTATGAGGTGAATGCAATAGTAACAGGTTTATTTTCTTCTGCTGGCCTGAACATATGTTAACAATTTTGTCAGAGGGGTGACTTAAATAAGGCACACCAAAAAATACAACTTGAGCACGCATGCGCCATAAAAAGGACCAATACAGTATATCACCTGTTATATGTATTTTTTTTACATGAGAAACTTTTCATTCAAATTAACACGGCTGTTTAAAGTTGTGCAGGACTCAAGGTTAACACCATCATAAATGATGACGAAAGTTTTCCCATTTTGCGAAAAAGTCAACCATATTACTACCAAAAGAATTACAAATCATCACTCACCATCGTCCGTGGCTCGTCGGCGTCGCACCACCACGTCATCTATGTGGATGTCCGGACTGTTATACCTCACGGTGGGCTCAGCTCCCTCTGGTGGGTGTTTGTCGCCCAGGTGATGCATCTCGACCTGCAGTGTGCCGCCGTTATGACCAGGGATGCTGTATCCTCCAGATTTATTACCATGTAAGATATCGTCTGCAATACATGACAATGATTAATATGCACTTGGGACCACAATTTTTCATCAGAACTGATAATTGCATTTTTTTCATTTTCATACAGATGGTGCCACGAGCATGGCATACAGGATGCCAAGTTCTGTTTGAAATGCGTTACTTTTACGGGTGTTTTAATGCAGTGTACTCTTATTTTGTATTTTTGCCAAGATATGTCTCACAGCATAGTCTTTATCTCAATAGTCTTTATCCCAAAGTCTTTATCTCAATTGTTGAGTATGGCTTTACGTTATAAAGTCTAAATGTTTCCTTGTTACGTTGTGAATTCGATAGGCATGCGTATGTGGCAGGAATACTTACTGTCTTTTGTACTGATATCGATAGGTTTTACAGGTTTGGCTGGATCATTACTGCGGAAACAGCCACATATCTCTACACAGTCGTATGGCGCACGTAGACATCGTGCTGGCGTTAATGGCGTCGGACCCGTTTTTGGAATTCCTGGTAAACCACCTGCAACAACACGCAATGAAGTATGAAGCATTATCTATGGTGCGCATTTCGGAAAAATAACCGGAACGATAACGTTTGGGATATTTTGCCCTCTATCCATCGCTACCGAATTAATTCAAATCGACATTACTGTTCGAAATAGTCGTAAACTTACCTTGTGGTAGCCCCGTAGTATTTTCAGGATTCGTTACATTACTACAAATAAAATAATAGAAAAATAGTGAATAAAGTTAACATATCAAACCAAAACAAAACAGAATTAGTTTGAGGTCGACATTTTTAATTGTATTGAGTTCATGCTAAACATGACTAACGTACATGCAAATAGTAAATGCGTTTACATTTAAACTTAAAAAACATTCCTTATGTGAGTACTTAACTCTTTAAGTCATGCTATAATATTTATATATCACAAATTAGATTAATCTATATTGCTAATAAATAAGACTCTGAAAGAAAAACCACAAATTATTGTACGTGAAAAACAAGTTGGAAGAAAGTTGAGGTTTATCTACAAGTTCAAGGCAACTGTTGAAACAGAGAATTTAAATTTACAGCGATCAAATTAAGAGTACATTTATACTGCCGAAAGCACATGTGTAAATAATGTACACATGTACATAATTATGTACACATGTACATAATTAATCATTCTGGCATAGACGATACATGTACCCTTAATGCAGAAAAACAAGGGCAATTATAAAATATACAGATATTTAAGTTCAACCTGAAAGAAAGAGAAAAGTAATTAATACCATGTAAAAACGGTAAATAGAAAAGATACATGAGATACGGGTAGCAAGGAGGTTGCAAGGAAACTGAAAACCTTAGCTGTAAAGGCAGAAACGTTTTCTTTCCAATAATTTTCATGAGCACTAGAGAAGTCATTCTCTTGAAACACTTAATAGTTTGATAATTAGGTCGAGGATCAGATTGGACTAAATTCAAACTTCTTACGTCAACTTAAACTTTAAGCTCTTTTTTCAGAAAAGGGAACTTATACATGTATTTCACTCGGAAATCCTTGCGGCCTAATCACTTACACTGTCCCGCGTTCATGGTTGTGGATATAAATGCGCTGGTGGGTGAGGGAGTACGTTAACTGGTTCTGCGCGGGCTTGCCGATGCGCATAAATGATGCATGACTACTATTCTGTGAAGAACTATCACTGAAATCCACAAAATATTTACGAACTTGTGTCAAAAGAAATTTGCACATTGTAATTTGCATAATCTATCTAAGTTGGACTGTGCATCAGTCAATACAAATTATTGATGTGCACTGATCAGTTATTTTCAATACTGTAGCTGCCAAATTTACCAAGTCATTGCTCTCAGTTATTATTAATTACCATAACGAAACTTATGTCTAATTCTCTAAAGTACATCTAAAAATATAAAGTCGTGTACCGAAGAACAATGGACAGGAAGGTCAAGTAGAATAGAAAATTAATGCAGTAAAGGTCAACGTAGGGTTGTCAGCGCGCACAAAGACAAATGTATAGAATAGGTAGGGAATAGGCTACCCAAGCTTTATGGAATATTGTTCTTCCCAGCAGGATTTCTTCAATTCCAGTAATTGCTGAACTAACACGGCAATGTGGAATTGAAAGCTCCGAAGTCTTGACTACTGTACATCTTGACTTACGCTTTGAAAGAGTCGTGGTTCAGTACTTTCCCGCCATCCCAAGTTTTAGGAGGCTTATCCACAACGGGTGTGCCATCTTGTGACCCGGGCATAACCAAGGGTGATGGGGGTGACTGGCCGTCTTTTGGAGTTCTATTTGAGTATATTGACAGAACAGGGCCTGTCCCTTGAATGGAAATCTCAGGGGGAGGATGGTAGGTGGGAAAATCTATTTTATAAGGAGGCATGGCTTCGGTGGGTTTGGGTTCTTCAGTGGTTTGGAAGTGGAGACTTTTGTCCTGAATTCCAGCAGAACGGTTTCCTGGCAACACCAGACGCTCAGGGTCCTGCCCTGATTGGCCAGTTGAATTCCTGTAATCATGATAAATTGCTAATATCTAGTGGTAAGCTACAAATCACACTACACATGTCACTACAAATTGAAAACAGTTCAAATCACACAAAATCATGAAGATGAAAAATTGAATGATCATGAAGCAACGATAGAGGCTTGACAGGGAACTAAGCTACCATAGCTTTCCTTATTTGATACTTATTTCAAACCTGAAGCAAACCACAGGCAAAATTTAAGATTTAAGAAAAAGTTTGATTTGAGTCAGTACATCATGTCACTGATCATTTGATTGGTTCAACCAATATTGGTCTAAAAATGAATAGTATCCGACACCTGATTGGTTGACTTACTTTCCACTTAACGTGGTATTGTTGTCGAGAAAAGTCTCGTTGCTGTAGCGACCTGATGGCATGCTACAAACGAATTACACAATTACACAATGCAAATAAGGAAAATGATATGGTTTGGTGAACTGCTACTGCTACCAAGGTAACTGCACTGATAATGGTCACCACTGTCCATCAAAGTACTCCTAAAAGAGACTAAATTAATGAAAGAAGTCAACTGAGAATGTGATACAAAAGAAAGATGTGAATGCGAATACGAAAGAGAACTTAGAAGTACAGAAATTATGCCATTGTGCTCCAGGTATAAAAAAAAAACTTGGAAAAAATTGTGTGTGCTTAGTACAATGTAATTTGCTTTGGAAAACTGTTTAAAAGGTTGATAAAATAAATCTTGATAGTGCTAAAAACAAATTACATTGTACTTTACAAAATCTTCAAGTTATTTCTTGTATCACTGACTAGAGACAAGGCAGAAATGAAATAACTTGTATCTAAAACACAAACTACACAACAATACGTTTACAAAGACACATACACATACACGTGCAAGTTTACTTTTTAGTGTAAATGTGAATCTAATAAAATTACCCAAAAGAAAAGTACCAATTCCACAGGTAAAGCGTTGTGACCAGGTACACCACTGTGTACTCAGCAAGTACGTACTGGCGCCCCTGAGACATGGTGAAAGTTATTTACAATAGAAGCGTAGAGAACAGACAACACACAGGACATGATTTTATTCCGTCGTAACAAGAACTTACTTTGGTAACAGAACCGGGACTTTAACTTTTTTAGGAAGTTTGTCTTCTGTAAGCGCAGCCCTGAAAGTGGAGGGTCATTTCACGTGAGGTTCAATATGCATAGCACGCACAATATAGTACAGAATCTTTTACCATTTACACCAAACAAGAGGTCAGAACATAGTTGTGCTTCTGGTTTTGTTTCCTTAAATTAATTACATACATGGGTAACATGCACGATATGTCACAACTCTGATTTGTTTCCACAAATTTGAACACGCTTCTTCAAGATGCCAATGGATAATTTGTAAGAAAATTTACATGAATTTGTAAAAATTTTACTTATGTGTATTACACATACTGAGGTACCATTAAAAAAATCGACTTAAGACTCGCTTCAACAAAGAAACGAGACCTGAAGCATGACTTCAATTCTGGCATAAGGAAATTGCGATATAAATGTAAAAGCGAAGCCTGATTCCGACATTATCAGCTTAAGCTTAATCATTAACAATGTTTTCCTCATACCAATCTAGCACTTTACATTAACATGATCATTCTTAAACCAGGAATATTACACTTAGACAAAAATACATGCGGTTAAAGGGTAAAATTTACAGGCAAATTTCTACTTTACGTTACAATTGATTATTTTTTACTGTATTGATGTTACATAAACTTAAAACAAGCTTCAAAATTAATCTCAACGTAAAATAACGGGTGTATTATTTAAATAATAAGGAATTATTAAGAAAATAAAGTTATTAATAATTAAAATTAAAGGGTTTAACTTACAGTTAAAATAGCATGCTAATGATTAATTTTGAGAAAGGAAAGTGTAAAGTACAGAGATATGTACAATGCACTGTGGAGTGAAAAGTGTATGCTTGCACTACATGGCACATAAATAAAAATAGATTCCCCTCGGCTAAAAATGAAACCAACATTGCAATTAGAAAGATCCTAGTATTGTAAAGCAAGTGATGAATATTAGTTGCATTTATTCCACTTCCAATGTGAACTATTGCCTTGAGATGAAGCTGAAAGATGTCATAAACTGAAAGAAGACCCAATACACAAAGAGGTGCAATACAATAAGTGATACGTTATGTGTTTAGTCATTAGAAGCCCCTGTCCAATCTGAAAACAAATCCTTTTCCAAAATCCAAGAGACAAATGCCCGATTTAACGCACAATGACAAATATTTGTCTATTCAAATCTAGGACTGAAAATTAAACTTATACAAATTTGTGCACTAATTTGAGCATGTGCATTAAATCGTACATTCTTGCTTCAGTAGCCAGCATGTGTGAATCTAGAGTGTTAAATGTTACGGAAATAAATGTTAGTGTAAATGTATATGCAGTGTAGTCCCAAAGTGCGCCTTGCTGCCTTAGCAATCCCACCACATCCGTAGCAAACTGAAAGTAAGACGGTTAACCAGACAGACACTTACGCCTGCGGCATCGATCCCGGCTCAACATTCGTAACTTGTTTTCGCGTTTCACTGTGGGGGTTTTGGTTACTGAAATACAAGTGTTATGTTACTCTCATGCGATGGTAATATCAGTTTGAAACTGTTATGAAAATGCATGTTACATGTATTACGGTTTGTGAACTTGCATTTTTCTGTAGTCTTTAAGAAAATTCTGATTTCCTAATGTCTGCATATGAATTTGTATATTTCAACAGATTCTTTCATGCGGCATCATGAAATCTTTTACCTGTCTAAACTGTGAAAACATACTTATCAATGTTGTTACATGCTTACCACATTACATCTAGCATCAATTCAGCATGCTTAATAACTATTTAAAAATGTTCTTTAAGAACAGGAAGATATTAAACCTTGTCACCATCAATCCACGAAAACGTTACATCACATGTATAAAATTCTTGAACGCTTTGCCCATGCATGTACTACTCCGAACTACGAAGTTGCACGTTTTTCTCCCTTCTGTACGTGTGTGTTTAACACAGTGTTCAACGATAATGTTCAGAAAATACGTCACAAGACATTGGCGGATCTAGGGGGCGCCGCCGGTGTGTGACCCCTGAATGGCCCAAATTTTCTTCGTTTTCATGCACTTTCCACTAAACTTTGGGCGAAAATAGGGGTGGCGCCCCCCAACGGTCCGGGTGCCTCCCCCCAACGGGAAATCCTGGATCCGCCCCTACAAGAATCACCGAATTCTTTCCCAGTTGCAAATGTAACACTGCTGAGTAACTCAGCAGCATTACGTTCGCCGATGGGGTGGAATCTGAGGATTTCAGAAATCTTCTCAGACGTACAAGTTGACAAAAAAAATGTGTAACTTAACCTCTCTACCAATCTTACTGAGACTTACTCGACTACGACAGGGTTTCCGTTGCTGTATGACGTGTCTTCACTTTTGTTTCTTTCTAAGATGTACAGCGTGGTGATTGATACGAGGCTGCAAGCAAAAAGATTGTCATATTGAAACAAGCCAACATGCTGATTTTTTTTAAAATCACTTCAAAACGGCCATTAAATTTTTCATTAATACAGGATTCCAAGCGTCTTGATGAACAAGAGCAAAAATGATTATTTGGAGTTATTATTTATGAGAGATTTATGCCTGTGCCATGAGTGTGGTGTACTGGCATACAGTATGCCAGATTACATCTAACATAATTATGGGCGCTGTAAATGGAATTCACTCAATTTTGTTATCACTGTATGCCAACACATTTTGGGGGTTTCCCTGCGCACTATGAAAATTTAAACGTTGGTGTCCCCGGACTTACCAGAATGCCATGACAAGAACTAGAGTAATGACTGTGATCTGTATAAACTTGTTGCTGCAGACGCCGGCGTCTGAGTCGGCTGCACCGTGACGGTGGTGATGGTGATGGTGCTTCTTGGCGGGGAGGTCACGGTTCGACGCCGCCGACGAGGAGGTCTTCTTGGCCGGTGGTAAACTGTTACATCGACTACAAAACAGTGTAATAACCAAATACAACATCCGTGAAATTATCATTTAATATTTCACGTATGCAAATTTTTCTATTAGTGATTGAATATCACAGTGGTTTCAATATTTGGGAACAGTAATTCTGGAACAAGCGTGAATTATTGTGGTCAATCTGGGAAAGCCACTTTCATACATGTGTATCATTATACTTTCTCTACCTTCAATGCGTTTCAAAAGAAAGTCCGTGAACTTAGGAAATTATAATTTATTTTAAATGACCAATGGGTGCAGTAATCATTGTGTCATGTGCACAACTTAACGCACTGTCAATTTTTCCAAATTTCTTTCTACCACAAGCACACGGCAAATTGCGCCAATTTCCTGTGATACTGTACAACGTTAATTCGTTCTGTGCCATTTGCTGTCATTGTAAAGCGATTTTCTCACCTAATCGTGCTACAGGAGCTGAGAGACTTCATGCTGCCCGTAGATCTGAGAGAGTCTACCCGCTTCACCTTTGAGAGCTTTTTGTTCATTTTCTCGAGTTCATCGATTCTGTTTTCTAAGTTGTCGGTCAGTTTACACAGTTCTTTCACTGCACCAACATTCTCCATATAAATGCGATCCTAAAACAAAAATAAAATCATTACATGAAGTCGAAATTTCTAATATCTTCCTTGATATATTTTCTGACAAAGTCTTACTTTATTTTACTTCCATTGTGTATTGTTGTAGCTTTTTTTGAGGGGGGAGGGGATGGTGTGTGTGTTGGGATGGGGGTGCTGGGTGAGAGGGAATGCTTGATGTGCCTGTGTGTTACATAATAGCTGTTGCAATGTCAAAAGAACTTCGGGACTTTTAGCGTGGATCAATTGTAAAATCTGGCACGATATTAATAAATCGATATTAGCTACAAGTTTAATTCTAAAATGTTCTTTGTCTTGATGTAATAAATCATAATATGCATCTGTCCAAGCGAGATATACTAAAGAAACCTTGCTGTGTCGTACCTTATTTACAACAAGGAAGTTGGGTATCTTCTGTCCATCGGCGAGTACCACATCACCGGTTTCCTTCACAGCGTCCGGAAGCACCTTCTTAACTTCCTGCGCGAGAACTCCCGTGTCTTCTCGTTCGTCCTCGGACAATCCCGCTTGTTCTGCGAAACCTTTGTTGTACGCATATTTGTACACCTTGAGCTTCTGTACATTCTTCAGCTGCTCTTTGGGGTCAATCTAGAACATTTTTCAACAGAATATCGTGAGTACCAAAACATACACATTTTCAACAGAATATCGTGAGTACCAAAACCAAAACAGTGAAATCTGTCAACTGCGACCATCTCTTCTGCCACCATCACTTGGTCGTTTATGGCAGGTGGTCGTAAATGAGAGGGGCATTACAGTATAAACTTAAACTTTGTACACTTGTATAGGTCGTAAAATAGCCGTGGTCACTCATGATTTTTACTGTGCTAGTGCACTGTCTAAAAAATGTTCAATCAGTTACATTTAAGAAATTTTCCGTTACTGTTTTACTTCACTGTAACATTGTGAGTTAGCTTTGCCAAATGTATGAAATCAGGTCCAGTCAAAACAATCTTTTACTCTCATACCGGTTTGATATTCTCCTTGGCGCGGACATCCGATGGCCGCATGACTTGTCCTGTAACCATTATGTTACCGTGGACCGACAGTGCCTCATCAGGCCGGTCTGTGTTGATACCAACAGCTCCCTGTATAAAAGCACAATAACAAGACTATAGCAACATACCTCTTCTATGTCGACCTTTGCCCTTCGGTCGGAGGGCTGGATAATGTGACCCGTGACCTTGACATTGCCATGCACAGCGAGTGCTTCTTCCGGCTTGTCCGTGTTGATTCCCACACGACCCTGAAAATTGCATGCAAAACTCACTCAAGACACGAGGGTTACGAAGTCAATTGGGGAAAGCTACAACAGCTATCTGTCTATTGGTTCTCTTGTCACGCATTATGAAATTAACTGCAGAAATTGTGTTTCTCTTCTTAATGTATGCTTTGCCAGCTGCCTAAAGACGACAACCTCTATTTCAACAATTTCATGCAAATATTGAACAATTAATATACCAGTAGATAAAGTAACATTATTACACTGGACAAGAAGCAATTCCATAACTTACGTCTCATGCACAAGCATATAGTGTTGATTTATCTATTACATGTATTAAAATTTTAATATATGTTTACGTTAATTTTCAATTAGTTTTCATTCACATGTAAACTTCTGTTTTACGAAACGATGTCTTGATGGTGTTGATAGAGTAGATTACTTACAGCATGATACACGGAATCCGGTGAATGTCCCTTCTGCCACAAAACATCTACATCACTGTCAAACTGACCTGGGTTCGACGCCTGTCCAAAAGAAGCGGGGCAAAATTATTTCAATCGCAAAGAATAGAATGGTACAGCCTAGCAACTTTATGGACCTAAATTTTATGTACTGAAATAATTGGTACTTTTGCTAGTGAGTCTCATTTTGATGAAATATTCAGGGAGATTTGTGTTTGAAATTTATGTCTAAACTCACCCTGACAATAATTCTCTCCGAAGCGTGCGCTGCGATCATCCAGTGATCCTTGTCACTGTGAGCTTCGAGTGCGACGACCAGTAGGAAGTACCGTTGGTCTGGGTTCGGTTTACCCTTCTTACGCATATTATTCGACGTCGTTTCACTAAAGTGTAACCGTCCCACTGTTACCTTGGTAACCTGGTCTGGTGGCAACTCAACCCTGAAATTATATAATTAAATATTATTAATTTCATTTTAGACATGTTGATGCAAGACATAATATTCCAGACACAATATGGATTTTAATTAATGTGTCAGTACATGAATCAACTATTTACTTTTAGGCATTTTTAGAATGTTATTGGATGTATTCATCAAGGCCTTCAATTAAATTATCTATTTTGATGACATCGTCATTTATGTACATGTCCTTTTCTCACGTACGTGTACTTTCTTCGATTTTATATTAACGTATACTGTCAGTGCGTCTTCATAAACTACATAGTCAAAAATTAGTGGGCGTGCAGCGATTTGTTGTGTTAAGCGGCCCTGGAAACCTCAATGCCCTGTTAGTAAGGGGTGCACGCTCCTAGACCAGCGTGACAGCCTTAACGGCCGTTAAGGAAGGGACCGTGTAGTTTATGAGGACGCGCTGTGTGTGTACATGTAGTACGATGACAATGATTAAACTTTTTGATCCCACTAACACTTTTTGTCATGTTCGGAAATTCCCGTGATTATTTGTGTGATCACTCACGATGAACACATCTTTGAGTCAAATAGAAATGTCACAGAGCGCCTCAAGGCGTGCTGGCGTAACGCCATAGTAATGACGTTTTTTAGTCTTCAGCTGGGAAACGGGATTTATCTGCCAAATAGTGACATACATGTATACTGTATTTAATTTGACATGATGGCGTTACTTATGTTTTCACAGAACACGCTTGTTAGTTGTAAAACGTCAACTTAAGTTTGTATTTAGGTAATTTTGATTGATTTTAATCAAGGGATAAGGAGTGCGATCCCTATGAAATAGAATCCGTACTGGTTTTCCTTACTGTTTTCTTCACGTGGACAGTAGAACCTGTCTTGACATCTTTTTACTTTTCTCTCGTCTAAGTGTCGTAAAGGTAGGATATCGGTCAATACAGGCGTCGTTCAAGGCAAATTCTACTGTATTTTGGACACATTTGGCTTATGTTTTAGGTGTTGATTATTCAGTTATATAGAGTTACGGACACCTAGCCTTAAGTGACAGAACATTAACATAATGCTTTCACAGCATTTACCTTTCTCAGAATTATCCTACAGCCATTTCTTTGTGCATGTATAACTTATACATTCTTTTTCTTTGTTCTTTATTCTAGTAATCTTTGTTTAATATGCTGCAAATTTCTTCTTTGCCTTAAGAAACACACGTTACTGCTTGATGTCATATTTGGCCAAAACCACAACAGCATGTACTTCTTTAAAGGATAATTTAGCCCAAGTATATGACATGTGCATGCAAACTAATTTCTCTCAAGTTTTATTTTGCAGTGAAAGTGTGCCTTTTCTTTTTTTTCTTGTTTACCTACAACTATTTGAAGAAAAAAGTCCAAAAATTAGAACTTCGAAAAGGTCAGGGTTCCATGAATGTATTTTTGCAGAATCACAATAGAAGATGCCACAGACAATTGCGACCGCCCCAGAGCAACTTCATTTCCTGGCGGACTTTTTTCAGATTCCATATTTTCATGGGTTAAAAAGTTGCTATTTATGGCTGGCACCTCTTTCATCTGGCCTTCGTCTCTTGTTTTGTCTACTCCTTCTCCTGATGTCTTTTTTCTTTTTAGCTCGCTACCATCTAGGGCCAGGGGAGTTAACTGCTACATTATCATTGCGCGTTTTCATGACCATAAACGCTTGTGCTACAAATATCAATGCCACCTTTTAGCATTTACATTAGTGGCTCAATCTACTACAAAAACGCTAAACAAGCTTAAACACCTTATCTGCACAAGCGTTTATGGTCATGAAAACGTGCTGAAAGTCTTTTCTTAAGTGTGAACAAAATTGTATGACGGCGCAACCACTATGAGTGATCTTCAATACCTATTGCCCTCTTTTTCACTTATATCTATTTTTAAAATTTTACATGTGTATTTAAATTTTGAAAATATTTTCTTTGTTATTCTGTCGACCCCTGTTAGTTAAATTAAAAGCCATGCTCTTCACACTGCTTGAAATTACAGCGATCTTCGACAAAGCAAAATGGGCTAAAGTCTCAGGGACCCATCTTGTTTAAAAAGACGCTGGTATGACTTTCACATGACGACGCTACGCTCACTGAACACACTAATTTGATCATTAAAGTCTCGCCTCACTGAGCTGTTACATTTCAAGTATTAGTGAGCTTGACTTAAACGCCAGAACTTGAAAAGATAAAAATTCCGAAATCGCCAGATTCTACCCCAGCGGCAAACGTAACACAACCGCGTATGAACCGTGGCTGCGTTAAGTTTGCCACTGAGGTAGAATCTGATGATTTCTTGTGACGTTTTTTCTTAGCTCAACATTTTGGTTCCCAGTGACACTTTCTAAAACGTGTACGTATAGGACGACGAAAAACGTGAAACTTGACTTCACATCTTCCTCCGCATTATACGTTTAAAACTTTTTAAAGCTTTTGTTGTTAACCTTTCAAGTGTCTTTCGCAGAACGACGATGCTTTATGTACACATATAATTTTCCACATGATATGTATTACATTACAAAATAACAAGAACTATGTATTTCTTCAACATAACTGAGGCTGTGTTGCAAGCTATGTAGAATTTACTTTGAAAAGCTCCCGCCTTGTTTTCTTACGAAATTAACATTTAACATTTTTCTAGTTTTCAGCTGTCTGTGTAAATGAAATACCATTTGTCGGCACTATTTAACGGAAATGAAAAGATACACATTCCTTTTAAAGGGTCTTTTTTACAACACATACCTAAAAGATGTCTTTCATAATTGAACGTTCATTGTTATTTTAAGCTTTATTGTCCAAAAAAGGCCGTCGCAAATTACTACTTGACATTGTACAGGTCAGACACAACTCTTTTTTCTCGCTGTGATGTAAGGCCAGAGGGCCAAGTACTGTACAAGAGCCTGAGATGATATCATTAAACAGTACGATGTAATTGTCGTATTATTTATTTTACAATCTGTGACATACTGTTTTTTTAGATATTATCAAATTATACTCCATACTGGAAGTCCTAATTATCAATTAGCTACGCACTTTAAGTAAATATGACTCCTGGTTTATAAATAATGCCTCTTGCCAAAGTTTATTTTCGACACAGTGTAATAAGCCAATACCAATAGCAGGGGTATGGAGCGTACATAGAAATTTAGATTTCATTAGTCTTTCTTACAAAGTTTTTGTCTACCTAATAAGTACTTGGATTAACAATACTTTGCACATTTTTTGTTTTAAAAAAACGAAATTGATGGGATACATGCGCTGGTTGTGTCCTGCTGTCAGATACTCACTTGACAGGATGGAAAGGCTTTTTACTGCGGTCCGACTGGGACTGCTCCACTTTGATCCTCTGTGTCGTCGACTCCATCTACAGTATCAATTAAAACACTTAACCAAAACACTTAACACTTTCTCTGGGATTAATGCCCCGCCATAATTCTCGGACAATGGGTACCCCTAGTTCTAAGTTGTAGTAAAATGCCATATTAACCGACACTTGGACAGAAAATCCAGTGCTATCAATATATAATTCACCAGCACAATACCAAAATGCGAGAACAACTAGTATAGCTACGTGTTTCTGGCCTTCAAAGAATAGAGCTAAATGCATGGCAGTGTTGGTTGTGTCAGCATATTTACAGTAACAGCTACTGGGATGGTGAAGGAAGGAGCCTTGTTGACACATGTGAATCAACGTTAAATTGCATAATAAAAATTAGTAAAAAAAATTATGTCTGGCACATCATGAGTACCTTGATGCCATAGAAGTGCAGGTGGTAGGAGTCGACCTTCTTGGTGCCGTCGGGAGTTTTGACGTAGGCGGGGCTGCCGGACAGCCCTATGTGCACCGTCACCTGAAAGTGGTTCTTCTTCTGACACACGAACGCATCGTCCGATATACTGAAGTTAAAACCTTTATCCGCATCCACCCGGTAACTCGGCGCAGGTCTGAAAATATACAAGGAAAAGAAAATAATAGTTTTGCAGGAAAAAAGAACATGTTTACAATTATAGCTTACACTATTACCAGATTTCCCTTTTGTTTTCCATTTTGGTGAACAAGCTAACAATTCAAACGTTTACCAGGGTCGCTTTGAGCCCTAAATTTTCCTGGTGTATGAAGGGATTTCACAACGTACATTGGCAAACAGAGATACACACAGATACACATAAAGAGTATATTACATTAAAACACACATAAATGACGTCCTGTACGCCAGTGCACAATACTTAGGTCGCCAGTGAAAATGAGGCGTTTTAATGCAAGTAGTGTAGTAACTGATTTCTTGTTGTAAGATGATTTTTATTCTCCTTGCAATTTCCTAAGTGCTCAATTGTACAAGACAGATAACGGCACAATTACAATTCATTCATCATTTACACACAAATTCTACTTCAAACGGTTGTACATGTAATGTTTTGTCTTTTTGATTTTAGCAAGGCATAAATTTGTTGTCTGGAATTGCGCCAGCATCGCGGTAATGTTCCTTTGGGTGGATACTGTAATTTTGACATTACATGACGTGCTTGGTTGGGTCTAATCCACGCTAATGTGCACACAAAGACATGCCAGAACATTATTTTAATAAATTTGTGTTTGCCAAACAAAAAGAGCTCTATTTTAGAGGAAAAGGTCAAACCAATTTTGAGCATCTAGAAAATTTGTCTGTAACTGGGCAAATAGGCAGTAATTCTGGGCCGCAGCTAGTTACACATCATTTTTGTGTTTGTCGTACAATTTTCTTTTTGTTGGACATGTTTTCAACATGCTTATCTCCAAGAGCAAAGATGTAATAGTTCTTGAGTCAGTATGATAGTTGGTCTCTATTTTTGAAACAACACTGGTAATTTGTTCGCGAATGTCTGCTGCACAACTGCTCTGCAACGTCCATCATCAGGCTGTTTGGAGTAACGATCGATTTTGCAGTTCACTTTGTATGCTAAAGGTCAAATATCATGATCAAATTAGGGGCTGAAGGAGGGTCAGAATGAAATTTCCTCTGTGCATTTCGTACTTTAACGCCAAATGTCACCAAAAAATTCTCTAAATTTGTGCCTTATACTACAAACTTGTGTATGAATGGTTGAGCTGCTGTTTGTAGCATGACAAAATACAGGCAAAGTGAATTGGCTTATTATTCATCCCCAGGCTGAACGACACTAAAATATGATTGATGTAGTCAAGGTGCCTCTTGTATTATATAGAGAGTTCAAGTTACCTGCTTTACATAAACTTTGTACATGAACGAAGAATTCTGAAATCACCGGTTTCCTCCTCAGCGGCCAAAGTAACGCCTCCGAGTAGCTTAGCAACGTTACCTTTGCCGCTCAGGTTGAATACAGTGATTTCCATTGAAGTTTTTTCTTGACTTCACATCACACTCTAACTACAGTATAACCTGTTTTGAGCGGCACCCTTATTTTTCAGGGCAACGTTGCCGTAAAAGGCATGTATGCCGCACAAAACAGGTAAAAGAAACACCAAAGGATTAATTTTACAGTGACACTGCCGTAAAAGGCAGGTGTGCCGTGAAAAGGTGTCACTCAAAACAGGTTAAACTGTACACTATTTTAAACATACACGTACAGGGCGGGTGAAAACGTGTAACTTAAACTCTATAATAACAATCTTCCCTCGGCTCCCGAACCTTATATGTTGTTAAGGTATAAAGAGCAACCGACACTAATTCTATAATTCCACTCACACGATTCTTACGCTTCGAGGCTTGGAAAATAGCATGTCTATCAGTCAGTCAGGTAGTCGGGCAAACTCAACTGAAGTTGACTTTTGGAATTTCACAGTTGTCAAATATTGTATAAATTAATATTTTTCTTAACTGCAGTATATAATTTTATGCTGTGTTATTAATTTTCAGAACTCGTCATTGTCAAGAAAACTAAAATGCTTTGTTTTGTAATTCAGTGCCTACAGCAGTGCCATTGCATTGTATAAATTCATTTTACGGTTTCTTGTTAGATTTATAAATTAATATCTGAAATGGCTTAGAGAATGTGACATTTGGTGCACATCCTAATCTCGTTTAGTCCAGTCGTCAAGATCCATGATTGAAAGTTGGTACAAAAGTATCGGCACTTGCCCTTTTTCAAATCAGAGAACAGTAAAATTGAACTCAAACAGTGTTGTCTCTACAGCGAGGACACGCGGGATTCCCGCACTGAATTGAGAAAATGACCCCCAGAAATTGAGGTAGGGGGTCACATGTGACCCCCAAATTTTGGCTATTGTGTCTTGTAATCTGGAACAGTAATGGGGCGTACAAGAAATACAAAATTCTAAATGAAAACCAAATGTTTTAAGAGAAAATTTTCTTTGAAATATAAATTTTATCCTGGCTAATGGTATCTTACCAAAACAACAATTCAGTGTTACTTTTTGTAAGAATAAAAATAATGGGAAATGTGGAGTTCAATTTCAGTTGTGGACCTAGTTTAAACGTAGTGAACCCTATTGCAGTGGAAATGTCCCCTGAAATTGGGTATGGGGGACAAAATGTCCCCCGAATTTCAAAAGTAGCGGCAACACTGCTCAAATACTTTGGCAATTTGTGGACAAATAAACTTAAATATTAAGAGTTAACATTAGAATAGGACTCAAATACTTTGAAAATTTGTGGAACAAATAAATTGAGTACGAAAGAGTTAAAATCAACAGAATGTAGGCTACATTGTGTTTTCCCAAAGGAGTGAAATTGCCACACAAAAACCTGGTTCACCGAGTAAGAATTTCTGTATCAATTTCATTTGAAAACTGGCATAAATTACACCGTCACACGTCATCATGTCAAAACGTAAATGGATCAATTTCAGAAAAAGTGAAAAATGTTATTAAGTCGGAATAATTTTGCACTAATTCTACAATTTCTTGCCCTCGGCGAAAAGTCTATGAAACTGTGTAATATGCATTGGAACAAATATGGCCGGAGGACAGTCTAATTTTGACTCACATTACATATATTTGTGGGAGGGACATCATAATGATGTATTTGGATCAACGTATTAAACACTCAATGGGACTTTTTGACTTTTGGAATTTTAACCAGAAAGCCAAAAATTTAGTCATCCTGTTATTTACTGTTCAAATTGGGTGGTTCAAATGTGGTCTGTAGTCTATTTTGTTGATTTTTTAACGTACACCTTTTGACTTTAAAATTTAACTGAGAATTGCGTTTATTACTTCAGCATGTCTGCTAATTATGCAAATGTAAATTTTAAATAAGTCACAGATAGTCAGATTATTTGCACTTTTTTTTAGAAGTAGATGTTTCTGAAAGCCACTAAGATAAACTGTGTTGGACTAAGACAGGACAGAAAGACAAACTGATGGACAGATGGTTGGGCAGACAGACAGACAGACGGACGGACACTATACTTACAGATCATTGCCCCGCTCGTCTAGGAGAACCGCCCACTTGGACGCTTGGAATGCCTGCCATTTGATAACCTGATATGTCCCGTCGAGAAACATAGAACTAGGATCTGGACCCATATCGTAACTAAAATCATCGTCACAGTCGATTACACCTGAAAGATAAAGACAAAACCATGGTTTTATTACATGTGCAGATATTCAAAGTTATGTAACTTTCAAGGGTACAGCAGTGGATCTAGAAATGTTTTCATCGAGACCTGTAGACCCAAAACAATTGCACCCTTGCGCTAATCTTCCAATTTGCTTCCTACTCTGTGCAAGTGAACACTTAATTTATAAACTTCACAAGTGAAACGATATCTTGAACATAACATAATAAAATAGTTACAAAAAGTGAATCGCAAGGTAAAGTTTTCGTAAAAAATCGGTTTTTCTACAAGAGTACTATTTTTTGCCAGTTGTTTTGCGACACAAAAGTAAATTTTGTGTTACGAGTTAAATTAAAAATGGGAAAAAATATTAGTTTTGCATTGGTACATCGTTTTTAACAGAAACACCATAAAGGAAATACGGCAGAAAGCTTGGTGCATAAAAACTCTGTGTTGCAAGAGTAAGACAGCAGTCACTACATGTGGTGCGTTATGTAAACTTCTATATGTGTAAAACTACTGTTTTGTATAGGTCGTGTTATGTACATAGAAAATAAACACTCCACCGTTACCAAGAGGGTAGGAAATTTAAAAGGTAAAAATAAACTTAATATGGGACAGGAGCACGTTATGATGCCAGCTAAGTGTTGGTTGGTTGGGCCTAAATGACGATTTTATGTTACGTTACTTTCAGGGTATTATTTAAAATTTTCCTATATTTTTCACTTGCGCACAAGAAATTGGGTGGGTGGGGAGAGGGGTAGGTGCAGTAACATGTTCTTTCCACAGGTTACAATGAATTATTTTAGGTACACATCACAGGGGCGGATCCAAGATTTCCCATGGGGGGGGGTGCCCAGCCCATTGGGGGGGGGGGGTGCCACCCCTGTTTTCACCCAAAATTTAGCGGAAAGTGCATGAAAACAAAGAAAATTTGGGCCGTTGGGGGGGGGCGCCGGCGGCGACCCCCACCCCACCCCGATCCGCCAATGCATCAGTGTAAGAAGAAGAAATAAAATGAAAAAAGTAGTTGTGCAACTACTAGTCTGTCGAATGTCATAGCAATGGTATCCAAAGAAATCAACATCATGGAGTGGAAATTGAAATTTTCGTTTTGTCTTGGTTTCTATTTTGATGGTTATTGTCTGTTTCGTTTTGTCTTAGTTTCTATTTTTACAAGTTTTTTAGGCGGACGACCACATACTGTCATTCGGCAGACAATGAAACTGAAAACAGTGTCTTCCTACCCCTCTACCAATAAAAAATTTGTGGGTTAAGATATTAATACATGTAGTTAATGACCTATTTGCACTCTGCACCTTCTTTTCTTACCTTTGTTCTTACTCTTATTATTTTTATCATGTTTAGATTTTGCTTGTTTGGGCGGGGTGTGTGTTTCAGTCTCTGTTTCAATCTCGTTTTCAACATCCATTTCGGTTTTTATTTCGTCAATTTCATCAAGGTCTGTTAGATAGGAGCAAATTATCATGATCACTATTTGGGACTTTTTTATATCATTGTGACGGATTTGTAACTTCTTGTGGTGTATCACCATGGAGATATGTATGAGTCATAGTAACAGTAGTCATGGCAATCCTGGATTAATCTGTATCATGTAAATGTCCGTTGAAAGATTGTCAGGAATTCTGGAATCAGGTAGTCTAGTCAACACGCAAAGAATTTCCTCAGATCGTGATCTACATTAAACGTTTTTCTTGTACGTTTACATTTCATCACTTGTGGCTAACGAAAGTAACGATTTGATAAACTAATTCTTGTGCGAGGAATTTCGTGTATAACTTTATCACGGAAACTCTTGTCGCAAAATTTTCAGCATCAAAGAGAAAATGGTTTTGAAAAACAGTTTGTTGGAGGGGACCCACGACTTTTTAAAAATATTATTTGAACAGGGGTAGAGTGGGGAGGAGGGGGTCAGACCGTCTCCTGATCCTCTCGATCCACTGTCGTTCAATTCAGTATCTATTTTTCGACCAATGATTGAAGCATTGCTTCAGTTTCCTACAGAAGTAATTTCTATTTCACCAAAATATGAAATCAATGCCAGAAGTTCGTTTTTGGGCAGGGCATGCACGGAGCACCGGGCTAACACAGTACTAACCACAAGTATGTGCTGCCGAACCCTGCTCCGTGTAACTCTCACTCACTCTGCATCACACAAAGGATCATCTTCCTTCGTGTAAACATGATAACTACTGTTTTGTAAGAATATTATTCTTTGACCTCAGAAAGGGTGGTTTTGATTTGAAAAGCCCCGGCATGTCAATAGGGAGGAATTCTTTGTCACAGTATGTAATATGTGCATTATAACAAACCATTTTTGGATATAACATGTACATGTATATCTTGATTACATTTTAATGTACGGAACAATTTGGGGCAGGTTCACAGTAGATTTTAATCATGCTAACATGCATGAAAACCTTTCTGACAACTTACGGAAACTAAGAGAACACATGCGCAATGTAAAAATTCATACGTCCATGTCATATTTGTCGGTTCGGATGTACCGTACGTTGTACTTACCAGGTTCCTGCTTAATCTGTGTGTTGAGATTAAACCCTGGTGGCATACCACCTACCATACCCGGACTCACGCTCGGCGGTGAATCTGGGTACTTGCGTTTCTTTGAAGGGTTTATACTGAAAAAGGGATAATGATATATTTTGTTATATTCTCATCTCAAATGAAGTCACATGCGTCAATTTATGAGTTGTGTACATTGCACTGCTTCATCATAGAATTACTTAAATTATTTAGTTCATGTGACGTAATTGTTATTGTGCCATATATTTAAGTCCTATCACAAACATATTTTTGACACTGTACATGCACTGCGTTTCCTTTACTCGATATCTTACCTGTATGGAGGTAAACCCTGATGCGCCATCGGTGGAGGGGGCAGTGCCGCTCCAGTCGAGGTCATCTGTGGGGTGGTCTGAGGTGGGTGGTTCAGTTTGGGGGGCTCACCATTTGTGTATTGCGTGTTATACGGAGGTTTCGGCGGTGGTTGTGAGTGGGCGTGCATAGGGTGGGGTGGGGACTGCTGGTGACTGTGGGGCGGGGAGACGGAGCTGTGCGGTGACTGGTGCAGCGGTGGCGCGACGGAGTACTGGTGTCCCGGCATGTTAGACATACTCGACGGCATCGACATCTTCACATCTACAACGAGAAAAACAGAAGAAAAATTTAATTTGTTTTCTACAGTCTGGCGTCACATTCTAGTGAACATTGTTAAATTTATCTTTGACCGCAAGTGCAAAACACCACCAAATTAGATACTTCCACCTGAAATTCACATTTTGATAAAGTAGCGAAATTCCATTGACAAAGAAAGCAATGTCAACATTCCCATTTCAATACAAAATTATTCTCTACGAACATCCTTTTCTGGTTGACCACAACTGTTTGGCTCAAATTTGTCTTCGCATGTAGGTCCCTGCGAGAATTTTTTGCTCTGAGGAAAATAATGCACAATGCTACCAGTAACCAATATTGAAGAAACGTAGTTTGCAACGGTAATGCTTGAATCTGTTTCTATTCGTGAATTCGGGACTTTCAAAGGTAAACACTAGAGAACTCAAGTTACACGTCTAACTTAATTTAAAACGTCCGTGGAAGAATTTTTAAATCATCAGATTCCATCAACAGCAAATGTAACGCCGCTGAATAATTCAGCGATGCTGCGTTTGCCACTGCGGTAGAATCTGGCGATTTCTTCAGAAGTACTTTCTGAGCGCAACACCACAGTTTAAATGGGCACTTTTATAGACTTAACGTACTGGATGGCGAAAAACGTGCAACTTTCAAAGGTAAATACCACAAGTTCGTGCACCGTGCCGACGGCCCGAGGGGCAGGAAACGTACAGAAATCCCATTAACATTTAAAAACCCTCGTCAACAATTATACGTTCGGAGAAGCTTGTGTTTAGAATTAGTGGTGGCAACGAGTGTCGATTAATTCCCGATTATCTGTCTAACTCGATGATGTAATCACAATAACGACGTCTATTCTCTGGCGACCACCCGTTTTGTCAAAGTTACCGGGCGTGGCCGCTGGGAAAAGTGGTCTCATAATACACAATCTTTCAATCAGTTTTAAATCTGATACGGTGGACCAGGGTTTGCCGAAAGCAAATTCCACTAGACCTTGACTTTTACTCTTTTATTTAAGTGATTGAGATTTAAGCCTCTGCAGCCACACGCAAAACAAATACTTTCCATTGTGAAATCACACATCGATTCAGACATCTCAGAGCTGTTTGCGTGCAACAACATCATCACAAAACAATTCGAATAATTCATTTTTCGAATGATGAGTCGCACCCCTACATACACATTCTGCATGTGTGAAGAGGGTGCGATGTTTTTGGCCCCAGATCGATCCATCATGCGGCTTACTGTAGGATAATTTGCACTCTCCATAAAGATATATATACACAGTAGCGGATCCAGAAATTTGTTCGGGGAGGGGGCCCAAAATGGCCGCAAAACATGTTTTAACAGACGGAGAGGGGGGCCCAAAATGGCGGACAAACATGGTTTAACAGAGGTCAGGGGAGGGCCCAGGCCCCTAAAGCCCCCAGCTGGATCCGCTACTGATACATCACATTATGTTTGTTCTCGGTACGTACGAACTCTAATACGGGGCGGAGCTGTCGCTGGAGAAAAATAACTTGTACAGCCATAAAAATTCAATTCACTAAGAAAAAATAAAACAATCTGTGAGTAGCTACTGACTGGTCATACGGGTTGTATTTTTTGTCACTCAATGGAAACAAGTAAACACGCTCACGGTTTTAGATACGTATTTGAAACGAAATAGTATCGTTTTCATTCCAGTACTGGAGGTGTAGTGTATGCCATTTCTCCATACAAGGAAGATAAATCTCTCAATTCAAAACCTTACTGTACGTAAACATTTTGTGCAAACAAATACAGCAAAACCTCTTTCGAACGACATCTCCTTTAAGCAACATCTTTCTATTTGTGACACTCTTCCAATGGAAAAAATAGTTAGCCATATTAAATGTCCCTATTTTGAATACACCGTGCTTTTCACCACACATTTTGGATTTTGGTAACGTTAAGTGTCGCTCAAAACAGGTACTACAGTTCTTCTCGGTTAGCTTGAACACGCTTAGCTGGAACAATTGCTTTGCTCGAACCTTTTTCAATTTCCCATCACCTAAATAGGAAATAAACTTTTAACAGATAGCTGGAACTAACGCTTACGTTGAACTATTTTCAATTCCTCTTCGAGTTCGAGCTAACCGTGAAGCACTGTACTGTACTTCTTTATACGGTAAATATTGATAAAAGGCTGATGACGGACCTAACATGCAATCACCTGAGGTGGGACCTGAGTTCCAGACTGGGCCGTTTGAGATCTGTGAGCTGCTGCCCCACGGAGAGGCATTAGGGGTCTTGCTGCTGCCCCACTGACCGGGGTTAGGGGTGTTGCTCCTGTGCATGGCGGACGGGATATTTCCCCAGGATGAGGATGAGGGCAGGCTGGGCGGAGGGGTCAGGGTCCTGTGGTGTTGCTGCTGGTGGTGCCCATGTACACTGGGGACAGGGCCCGGGGAGCACCCGTTAGACCTGCCCCACATGCCCCCGTCCTGGTGGTAGCTGTAGCGTTGGTGAGGGTTATTGTAGAAATGTCTTCTGGATCCTGGGGAGGCCCACCCCA
>JBCAUI010360960.1:0-14844 GCA_038406195.1 Haplosyllis anthogorgicola | reverse complement strand
TACATCAGCTTAAGCAATAAACGTAGAGTCATCGTAACGCCTCGGGTTCATGTTATCTGTACCGCAACAGCACAAGCTTAACCCCACGACAGATACCTGAAAGGCTTTGTGATGGGTCTCTGGGATTTCCATGTACTTCCTAGCATGTGCATGCATGCAAAGTGCATGTGCGCACACAGGCACGTGTGTAATGTCTAAGGGTGAAATAATAAGATAGGAGTGGTATGGCCGTAGACTGTTTTATTGAGTGCTGAACGTATGTACATGTGCATTGTCATGTGTTCCCAGCAGCACTGGCTGTTTACTGGCTGGGCTGACCTTGATACTGCCATGGTTATCAAGGCTACGGGTAAACAGAATAGACTGGTCATAGGTCCCTAGATTGACGGGAGACTTCGCTTGGTTATTCGGCGGGAAAGAGGGCAGGATGTTGCGCTAACAAACGTCACCTCTAGACATGTAAAAGAGGTACAAGGTCTAAATGATATGAGTAGTACAGAAAGTCACACGTCGCGTCATAAGTCAGAAGAGATGTGTTAAATGTACTTACTTAATTAGCTTCAGCTTACACTTTACATTGATAGATCCAACACGGTAAGACTCGAATTGTTACTTTTCAGGGAGGAGGAGGGAAGCCTCAGGCGTACATAAAACCAGACGGTCACCAAGCCACGACACCTAACAGTCTACCAACAGCTACATCTACGGGTATACCTCGCTCACATAGTGTACCACCAGGTCAGTACCATCTACCCCTAACCGTATCCCTACACCCTACCCACACCCCTAACCCTGTGGGTATACCTCGCTCACATTGTGTACCACCAGGTCAGTACCACCTATGCCTACCCCTTACCCCACCCACACCCCTAACTCTACAGGTATACCTCGCTCACATAGTGTACCACCAAGTCAGTACCACATACGCCTAACTGCACCTACACCCTACCCACACCCCTAACCCTACCTGTATACCATGCTCACATAGTGTACCACCAGGTCAGTACCATCTACCCCTAACTGTATCCCTACACCCTACCCACACCCCTAACCCTATGGGTATACCTCGCTCATATTGTGTACCACCAGGTCAGTACCACCTATGCCTACCCCTAACCCCACCCACATCCCTAACCCTACCCACACTTGATCCTACATACAGCCACCTTTATGGGTATACCGCCCTCTCACAGAGTACCCCACACCCGAAGATGCACCCCTAACCCAACTTGTAGCTGATACCTCGGTCATCAAGTTAGTGCCAGCAACCCCTAACCCCAAACCATACCTGCATAGCTAACCTTATCCATCAGGGAAAAAAATATTGGTATTGACCCAGATGTAAAGCAATATTAGAATTGCGTATTGTAAATATTTGATATGGTAATTTAATGTAACTAGCTGCCGGTTTGTTTTCGTCATGCATGAAACTGTTTAGCATAAACTTAAACTTAGTGTCAATAGCGATTTAAATGAAGCCAAGAGTTTACAAAGTACATGTTAAGTGTAATAATCTTAAGATTCATGGCTGGGTGCCTTGATAGCGTAAGAAAAGTCGCAGTAGGAGTGTAAGACACTTTGCATTGTGAATATATTCTATAAATTAAAGATGTAATGCACATTCTGGATGAACCAAATTGACCGTTATGTAAGCAATAATGGTAATGGAAATGGTAACGGGAAATTTAGCACTGTCAGAACCGTGGTTTTATTCAGTACTGTTTTAACCATGGTTTTATTCTGTACTGTTTTAACCATGGTTTTATTCTGTACTGTTTTAACCATGGTTTGTTTTGTAATGTTTAATGGGTAGAGTATTTTAATTTGAAATGATTGCGTTATGTAAGTTCTGTGGTGGGTGGGTGAAGTTCCTATGTTCTTTACCTCTTTCTAGTACTGTATTGATAAGAAAAACTGATTAAAACTGATTTATTTGTCTTCAATCCCTCACCATAGGTCGATCCACACAGAGATTATATCATATTCTTACCCCATATTGGAACTGGAACTCTCTTGCATTATGCAGTAGTGTTAAGCTTACATTGATATGTGATAAGTAGTAAGGTAACAGTTGCGACTTTGCGGAATTCCTCCATTAAAATAGCATTATTGAGAATACCACACTTTGCAACTGGTTCCCTCAGTGGTAATTTCTGACCCTTGTTGGCACGGGATTATATACTAGTGTTAAGATACATTACCATACTATGTGACTAGTTGCACTGTATGTTACTTACAGGTGAACAGCCTTATGCACGGGTCCTCTCTAGTATTATAAGATACATTACCATACTATGTGACTAGTTGCCCTGTATGTTACTTATAGGTGAACAGCCGCCCCAGTGCGAACCCGGCAACATGAAATATGTCTGTCTGCCGCACCTGCCTCTGGAGGCGGAAACAGGCAATGTCAAACCAGGTACTGCACGCATACCCACACGCACGCACCTCAACCCTACTGCTGTAGATACCCTGTTTCCTTTCTTTCTCCAACAGACCAAATAATTTGACACCATGGTTCCCGCAACAATTCTCAACCAAATGAATGAGTGATTTTTTTCCATACAAACAAGCACACAAACACCACACTCACACGTGCGCATGTCTGCATGCACACATACATCACACAGAACCCTTTGTGTGTATGTGACCCACAGGAACACACCCTTCTATTGACATTCTTTTTGTACATAGCTAGGTTACTGAAGTAGAAGTGAGAGTTCTAACGAGTTCCCAATTCAATTTAGCCATAGTAACCCACCCACCCACATCCATCAGGTTCAATGATCTCCGCGTTCTGACACGTAACATAACGTCCTAATGATTACTAACGCACCGTCACCATCAGTACGGTTATTTTAGTCTTCACACCTGCATCACACCTCGGTGATAACGGATGTAATAACTTATCCTGACAGTGTGAAATTTCCTGTTCCTAACGCCGCCTAATCAGTGAATTTTTTTACCTGTGATTATTTGTTGCTGCCTGAAATGCAGTTAAGGAATGATTTAACTACATTTAGGAAAAATTGCACAAAGGTCAAAATGTCACGTCAGTTACGTAAAGTGTGCAATTGGCATGGCGTTACGTTCTTGGATACCGTCGTCTTTTCGATCTCTACTAATCCAAAAGCACAGCAACAATTTGCATCAGCATCTATGCTTCAATGTGACTAACACTTGGTAAATGTCCCATATTCAAGTGTTGCTCGCAGCATTTTCACCTCCCTGTTAAACATTTCTAGCCGTAAGAGAATTGAATTGATTGTTTCAGTTCTAGTTGGTAAAGTTGCTGTCTCTTTACAGTTATACGGGTCAATATGACTTAAATTCTGTATTTGGCAGCCGTCTTGTTTTAAACTGTAAAATTTGTACACCTTCACAATCGTGGATTAGCGTGACCTACATTCTGGACTTGGCAGCCATCTTGTTTTTGAAGCCGTATGACCTAATGCTATTTGAATATAATTGTGTCTGTACAAACAACAGCTGCATCTGATGTGTAAAGACCTGTCAATAACACGTGCTTGTCGTTAATAGCGGGGTTAACTTACACGGCTCCAGACTAGACTTTTTGTAGAAGACTTTTAATTAAAAAAAAATTACTTTTTACAATTAAATCACCTGTGCTACACACCCTTAACTGACTAAACGTAACCCAACAAATAGACTACAATAGAACTTGTCTTGAGCGACACTGAACTTTCGCCTCCAAAGGTGTCGTAAAAGGCAGGGTGTCGCCCAGGACAGGGTCATTTAAACTGGTTTTAACAATGTTGTATGCTGTGAAACATGTCGTAAAAAGACATGATGTTGTTCAAGACAGGTGTCGCTCAAGACAACTTACATTTTATGCTGTCTGATCACTTCATACATTGTGAAATTACCAGATTCTACGTCGGCAGTTAATGGTCATGTTAGGTACATGTGTTTACGTAACCCCCGTGGATCCGCCAATGTTTTTGGCCTCAAATCGTAATCAAAAATTTTAAATTTAAGGTGCATGTATTTGGATAAACAAAATTTCCTGTAACTGGACCTCGCTAATATGGGACAACATTGTGATAAATTAAAGCTATTGATTTTTGCGTGTAAGTCACATACGGTTAAACGGCTGTTGATTTAATCGCCGTGTGTTTTATTATGTTTTATTGAGCCTTGTCTACATGCAAATCAACTGCCACATGCATAATGTGTGAATTCAGGATAACCGGTTAAAAGTCATGTGCACTGCTAAATATGTTGCAAATTTAAGGAAACTGATGTAACTACACCGCTTTTGGTATTTACAAAAAGTAATAACGTAGTTTTAATTGTTGGGAATTTATGTGAACAATGTACATGTACTTAAAACACATATTGGACACATATATGTGCGCATGAGTGCAGTCAGTTGTGCGCATTAATGGGAATGATTGTGCTTATCTGCGCATATTGACCTGCTAGCGTCTCTGTGGTCAATGATGATGATGTCAGCAACGTTACATGCACAGTGATCTTAACCAGTACATGTATATAGGCATTGTGTACGACATCTCTACAGTTCACCTTGTAGGATTATCTGACCTGTCCGTATGTTTGTTACGTAATTTGACCTAATTAAGGATATGAGTGCGCAAGTGATTTGGATAAAAATTGGAAGAACTTCACCAATACATATATTTGTGGAATTCCTCATAGTATAAGAATTTAAACTAATTCAATAAGGAATGGATGTGCCATGTTTTACTCATGCATGATATCACGCTTGTACATTTCAGCGACGAGTAACATTCCTCTCTCCAGTCCGGAGCGCAACGGATCACAGAGTGGTGGGTTTGGAATGAAGGGGAGCAGCGGAAAACCCAGCATGACCGCTTCCGGGTCATCAAAACTCGAAACCATCAAGCAGTGGTCGTTCAACACGTACAAGTGCACCAAACAGATGCTGTCCGAGCGATTCGGAAAGGGTACGTTTTAATTTGAGTAAACTTAGTAATTGTTGGATTTCATTTCACTGACAGAAAATTTTCATTGGAAAACAATTAAAATTTACTTTGCCATATATTTTATGACAAAGTTTTCTTGCGTCATCATTTTATGAGCCAGATGTGTTCACTAAATGTAAGAAGAAAATACCAAACAAAATAATAAAATTAAACCATAAAAACCGCTGTAAAAATATACTGTAAATGGTAACGAAAGAAAACTTAAGAAAACGTAAAACAATATTTTTAATATGACGGATTACGATGATTGTCACATAAATTTGATAAAAAGGTTTAATATAAAGATGTTTAATTTTTCAGGTACAAAGACGGTTGACCTTGAACTTGAGGCTCAGATTGAGGCTCTGAGAGACACACAACGAAAGTACGCGAACATTCTGCGTCTGGCACGGGCACTCACGAACCACTTCTACCACGTGGTACAGACGCAGCGCGCACTCGGAGACGCCTTCTCAGAAATGTCGCAGAAATCTCCGGAACTGCAGGAGGAGTTCTCGTACAACTCTGAGACACAGAAGGCGCTGTGCAAGAACGGAGAAACGTTATTAGGTGCGTAAACGTACAATAACGGTGCGATGTTTAAAACCAGGCAGTTTGGTAGCTAAGAATATGCGCTCAAGGGTCGTGTTTATTTGTTAGCTTCTTGAGGCAATAATCACACGGGTGTAAATCCTTAACTACTGAGGCTCTTGGTTTATAAAATCATGCTGCAGGGATCACGCCACCCTGCAGTTGTTATTTAACGCATTAGATTTCACCGTCTCAAGAAAACCAGCTCTGCATCCGAGCGTTAATTACTGACTTGTGTGATCCAGCACCTCTCTTTGTGGAGGAGGATGCACAAACCTTTTTGGAAGGAGGGGAGGGAGTCAAATTTAGAACACAACAATGCATGGACTACATTTAATACAGTAAAATTTGGTCGCTATTTCGATTACACATTCACGCATCACTATTCTTATGCGAGTGGTATGTTTCAGGTGCACTTAACTTCTTCACGTCGAGTGTGAACACATTGTGTAATAAAACCATGGAGGACACGATCATGACGATAAAATCCTACGAGACGGCCAGGTAACTAGTACATGTAATAAAACCATGGGTAATAAAACCATCGAGGACATGATAAAAACAAACGAGGCGGGGGGGGGTCTTTAATGAAAGTGAAACCAAAAAAGTTGTCTGTTCATCCAAACAAGTCTTGTTCATCATAAAAAAAAAAGTTGTCACTTTCGTCAATGACCCCCAGGTAAATAAAAAGGAGCTTGTGGGGTGTGTCGACAAGGGCATATCCTCCACCAAGGAACAGGAAATCTTAAATAGCTAACATAAAATCAATTTAAACCAAGAGTCGTGTAGTTTACTTTTTAATAATGTGTTGTATCTAAATTTTAAATGAAACAATGAAACTAGTCATGGAAGGCCACGTTTAGTAGCCCACAGTATCAAACTCGCCATTGATATTGTTCGCGATATTGCATAATTTAAAATTTCCGAAAATTTCAAATCTATTTGGCCCACCAGTAAGCCCTCGAAAAATGGGATGCGTGTGCAAGACAAATTTCACTGTATTTCTGTGGTTCAAATGGTTATACTAGTTTGATCTATTTATTGACATTTATTATTTTATTTACTTTCAGGTTTATTTACGTTTATCTTAATTTGTTACTGTTGTTGTTTATTGATGCATGAAACTCTGAACCTGTGCCGCTAGTCCACACACATGTAGCAAGTGGAACCTCTGTATAGTTGTGTGTGCATAATCTAGAAATCCCAAAGCATGCACCACATGCGCAAATATGATACAAACTACTTACCTAGTCTACCCTGTCTCGTGCTGGTACCTGTTATTTTACAGGAATGGAGCCTGTATAAAGTTTGAATTTCACCCATCTTTGGCACAAGCCCTTGCCTTGGAGGGATTTGATCAGGCCATTACCCATACCCATGTAGTACCCATGCCCATGTAATGATACCTATACCCATGCAATGATACTCTTGTGCGCTGGTGCCAATTTTACAGAATAGGACATGTGTAGTCCTCATTAACTGTACAGTAGTTATTCCAAATAACATTACAGTTATCTGTGTGTAGATAGAATTATCTTCAAATAGAACACAAGGTGGGGTCAGAACCATAATTGGTAATTGTATTTTGATTGTTAGTATTTTGTACAAATTGGGAACATGATACTGAGCTAGATTGACGGGAGAAAGTATGAAGACTATTGTTGGGTAATAGTTCCCCATTTAAAGCTTTATCTCAGCAATAGTTCCTGTACATAGCAACATGGCACATTAGCTATGGATTGCTTATGCACATAAACGTTTGCTTTAATTGGATAGTGGTTGGTTACTTTTGATGCACATGCTAATCAGACAGTGCGATAGATTGTAGCTTTTTATGCACACAAGTAAAAGCTTATGTTAGTCAGTGGCTTTTGATGTGCGCATAAACATGATGTTACACAGCGCAGTAAATGAAAGCTTTTGATGTGCACTCGCATAACTACAGCAGTAGCTGTAGATAGTTGTATACATAGATGTCTGCTTTGATTAGACAGTAGATGGATGATAGCTTTTGGTGCACACACATGTAGTCCCTGTAGATAGTTGTATACATGGATGGATGGTCGCTTTTGGTGCGCACACACACATGTAACTATACAGCAAGTGTTTCACCTTTGCCTATGTTTGTGTTTGGTCTCACACCACAGGTTGGAGTTTGATGCAAATCGTACTAACCTGCAGCGTCTACTTGGCAGGATTGAGTTCGACGCGTACCGCACGGACTGTGAGTCGCTGCAGCTCGGGCCGCGCGACGGTGCCACGACGCCACGGATAGAGGAGGCACAGCGCAAGTACGCAGCACACAAGGAGAAGTACGACAAACTTCGTGCCGACGTCGCCATCAAACTCAAGTTCCTCGAGGAAAATAAGGTCAGTTGTTTGCATGCTTGCTATATTGCATGGTGGTGATGATACAAGTTTATATCATTACTACTAAAGCCAGGCATGAGCATGATGAGGCCTGAAAATGCAGAGCAATTTTAAGAACACACTTGGGACAGCCAGCAAAGATGGCAGATAGTGCCAGTGCCATACAGTGTTGCTGCTACTTTATAAAATTGGGAGACATTTTGTCCCCCACATGCAAAGATGCATTTCCAAAAAAATTTGCAGGAAACCTGCATGCCGACACTGTAGCAACAACATTGTTTTAGGGGTGTTATGCTTACGGGATTGGAAGTCAGTGGCATTTCGCATTAATATTGCATGCTGTATTACAGCTTGTCTGCAGAAACAAAATTTCAATTTGAGCAGGACAAATACTGCTGTAACATTTCTATTTTTCAAATAGAATAACGACAATAATTTAAATTAAACATTTGTACTTGACCTTAAATCTGCTTGCTTTGTAATGACTGACCTGAGACTTGCTTTTCCACTTTCCCCGCCACTGGCTTAACACGGCAGATACAGTAGGACCTCTTGAGCAACCACTACAAGTACAAGACAGAGTGTCGTTTAGTCACTTTGCACATTTAATACTCGTTCATGTGATACAGTGATACTTCCTTTGTGCGGACCTTCTTTTGCACGACCAACGTCTCTTTCCAAGACCATCGGACTTTAGGAGTAACATATTAAATTATCCAGAAAATAACCCTCCTTTGCAAGACCACCACCTCTTTGATGACTTTTCTTCCCAAAATTGGGTGGTCGCCCAAAGGAAGGTCTACTGTATACATAATTTACCCAAAACGTGTCGCTCAATAGAGAGGCCCTATTGTAATTGTTTACACCATGAATAATTTACCCGTAGATATTGTAAGCACTTTATTTTATAAGTACGCACTTTGAAGAATGCACTTCTGACCTCAATTCTTCCCACTTTTCAGTAAACTAAGACCAAAAGCTTGGTAGACTTCGAAGAGCTAAATGTACCACTATTTTTAGAGAAATATGTAAAAACCTAGTCATGTAGGAAAAGAAAAATGTAAAAACCTAGTCATGCAGGAAAAGAAACGTTTACGTTTGAGCTGAACCAAGTATAAAAATGTGCTTTTCTCTATAGCTCTTGATTTACTGAAACGAACTGCCATAAAAGTGCACTGCACAGTTGAATTCCTGATAGTGCTACATGTCTCTCCGAATGACGATTTCCTTCGGCCGGAGATCTGCTATCTGTACCTGCAGGGTAAAACATGACGCCTTGTATATCTCCTGTCATTTTACTGCAAAGAATCTTTGTCTTATTTGACTGAAATTTATTTTATGCTCTTATAAATTTATCCCATTCTTATATTCAGTGCGCCACAAATTATGTAGGGTCCTTCTCCAATTCTGCCACAATGCGACAATGTGCCACAAACGATTACTGGGGTACATGGTTACTGTTATGGTGCATTTAGACAAAGCCTGAAAATAGAACTTGCCATTTTACAGGCAAAATTAAACAAATAAGACTGCATGAAAGATTAAGGTGGTGGGAATGCTGCATGTAATGCCCGATTGTTCATAAAATAAACCACGAGTTCCGCATTTGGATCATTTTAGGTGAACGTTTCACGGAAACAGCTTTATAATCTGTACGAGGCAACAGCCAATTATAGCAAGGGTAACCTGGACGAAGTTCTGTCCATAGCAACCAGTTACAACATAGCAACCACCACCAGTAACGTAGCAACGCGTGGTAACGTCACGCACGTAGAGGCAGCCTCGCCCCCTGTGACCACGCCCCTCTTGGCTTCTTCGCCCGTCGCGCCCACACCACAAAGCGAAGAGAATTAGGCGCAGTTTAACCGTCTAGTCCGTCTCAAGTACGATTACATTGTTTTTATTTATAGTTAGATTATGGTTTAGAAGTGGTATATTCAGGCTGCCCCATGTTTCAATTTTTCAGACTCGCAATTTTGCGGACATCCAATTTTAGCAAGATTTGTTTGATAGTCTACCTGTTTTTAAGAGTATTCCCCTTTGAGACTTAATCTTCACCCTTTTGGGAGGGCAATTCTATTCTAACGTGGTTTTTTTCACCCGTGAAGGTTTTCTGTTTTCGATTCATGCTTTAATACCCTCACAATACCTGAAGTTTTCTTGTGCGGTCTTTTCTTCTTGTGTTGCGTAAAATAGTTTTTTTTTTTTAAAATTTTACCCCGGTGAAATCAGTTTTGCAAAATTAACCAACAACGAATTACAATTCTCCCTTGATAAAAAATCCTGGATCTACCAAAGGTTTTAATTGTTTACGTGTGTATCGATCAAGACTTGACTAGATTTCAAGGCACTGTTATCATTCATTCGTTCGTTCCAATTTTGTACTTCAGTTGTTTTCCCTTGTTTAGATCTATGTAGTTTAAGTGTTAAACATACCCAAATTGACTGAGACATGTAGCACTACCAAACAGTTTTTGGGTTTTTTTGCAACACTTCCAAATTTGTAAAATCGCACATGTTCGTCATTACGTGTTTCGCTGCCTGAACAAACAGTGAAATGACGAGTTTCTTTTATTTCGGTAAAATCTGAAAAACGTTATGTGACGACACGTTTCTTGGTTACCGTAGTGAATGCAGCAGTTGTCACTTAGCCACAGCATTTGTATAGTTTATTGTACAGTGTGTATGTTGTGCTTTCTGCTTTTTCATTTTAACACATCACAAGTCAACAGCTCTTTAACAATTTTATTTTAAACCTTTGTATTATAGTTTTACGGCATTCTATATTTTTGTACACACTGTACTTCAACAAATTTCTTGTCCATGTTACCTACACAGGAAAATTGTTCTTTGGTTTCCTATCCCTGTAGCCATCAAAATAGAAGCACCAAATCAAAAATAATGTGTCAACAAATACAACTATGGACCATATGTGAGTTTATCCCACCTGACCAGTACATAATGACGAACCAAAGGGACGTTTCACCGCAAAAATTCGTATTTTATTGCTGTCTGACTAGACAGCTAAGTGACGATTTTTCACTACCTGTACTTCCGGCAGTTGTGACCTGGAGAACCATGCACTCTTGGATAATGCAGTGAAACCATTATTATTCACCACTAGCGGATCCAGGAATTATCGAGGGGGGGGGCCATAAATTGAAATTTCCACCCAAATTGTAGCATGTCTCGCAAAAAAACAATGAAAATGACGAAAATAGGGGCTTAAGGAGGGAGCACATGTTCGATGCGCCTCCCCTTAAATCAGGCAAAGGCCACTTTGTGCATTTTTTCTCTTCTTTCATTTTTCTTCTTGTTTTTCAGGTAAAAGTGATGCACAAGCAGCTGCTGTTGTTCCACAATGCAATTTCGGCGTACTTCTCTGGTAACCAGAACGCGCTGGAGTCGACACTCAAACAGTTCAACATTAAACTAAAGGGTCCGAACACGGACAAGCCGTCCTGGTTAGAGCAGTGAGGCGGTTAAACGTAGTGCTGTACAAACACTTAGGTTATTACTTATAATATTTAGCTCATAATACAGGGCTGCCAGCCAATGCACCAACAAGCGAAAAGCGTGCGCATTTCAGCATTGTACACGTATGTTAACTTAACTGCACGGAAATAATTACCACTTTTTGGGAATTTGGCTTATCAAAAAACTTAATTTGTAGGAACGCATTTAGAATTTATTAATGGGATGACTAGGACATTGAACTTCCAGCCAAGAATTCTTGCTAAATTGCACAGATGATAGAAAAAATATTCAGGCTAAAAAGAGGTGATGTTTGCTTTCTGTACACATGCGGTACAAGGAGTTGGCAGCCCTGTTGATGTAGGTAATCAAAGCTTGAAATTAACGTAGTGATTTCTCTTGTTATTTGTTCATAATGATTCCAGGACAAAAAACTTACCGACTGAAAGTGTTCGTTCGTCGTGTGATTTTTGTATCCGTTACATTGTGTGAAGTATGCTGAAGGGGATGGATTGTGAATAGAGTAGAACCTGCTTTGAGGGACCACCCTTACTCACAATATAAATTGGCTGTTAATGACAGGTGGCCTCACAAAGCAGTGATGATTTTAATGAGTTATCTGTAAGGAAACAAACAAGAAACAAACCCACATATTGGCTGTAAATGTCATGTGGCCACTTAAAGCAGCGGCTTGTTAAAGCAGGTTCTAGTGTACGCGAATTAAATTGTCTTTTCCTTAGAAGTGAGTTTCAAAAAACCAAGTACCAAAATATAAATGTGTTTATTTTGTACGATTACGACCCGGCTCAACCGAACACGTTTTTCATATTTTAATGCGTTTATTGTCAGCCGCTAAGAACTCTTGGTATTTTGAAATGCGCTGTTAATCTGGTTGTGTCCGAATAAATAACTTGGCCTTGTGCAAAACTTTTACTTGATACTCTGAGCTACAGTGAATACGACAAAACCAATATAAGCTTCTAGTCTTTTAAAAGTGATTATTGTTATACGAGTGTGTATGGGGCAGTGCGCAAAAAATGACGTAAACAACCAAAGATGCGAAAAGACCAGTCACAATTTTATGGACTTCCTCATTCTATTTCTATAGATAGGATTGAAATACCTTGTGTACCTGAAAAAAATGCGTACTTTTCAATTCTGCTTCAAGAATGGAACAAACACCCCTCCCCCAATTTGAAAACATGGGACACTAAGACATCTACTGTTTTAGACTTAAATATTTGCACTTTGTGGGCATGCGAAGAGGGGTGGGGAGACAGGGATGGAATAAAGCGAGTTTGGCCAGTGGGAAATTTTTAGAAAATATCTGACCTCGTTAATTTGCCCATTATTCTTCATTTTTTGAAGATATAATTTTGACAAATTGGGGAAAATTTTAGAACCCTTGGCTCGCCTTTGCCCTTCGTTACAACTGCATACCTGTGGAACTGCAATTCTCCTGTTTATTTTGCTGACTTGTACATCTTACAATACTGTATGTCCAGATACTATGGTGAATATATGGTCGGGTGATAAATTGTGAAACTATAGGCCAAGCAGCGTTAACTGTTGTGTGCAAACCAGTTCGTGCAAAAACCAGGCTGTAAAGTTTTCCGCGTGACAGTGGTATCCAGAAACGTAACGTTGTTTCACTCGTGACGTTACGTCTTTAACGTGAGATTTGACTGCAACAGAGAAATGTCAACACTTAGCTGCCTATTTTCAGGCAGCAAACGTGCAGCGATGACGGTTTGTGCACAAAACAGTTAATGTGCGCTGGCCTCATTTAAGTGGTGGGTTGTATAAATCTAATTCTCTGTAATTATTATTGAAGACGACTGTAAATAGTCTTGTGTGTAAATGTCTCTGCTATTGTACATAATAACGATGATGATGATGCGAGCCCAGAAGCGGCTACAAACGTTTTATTTGTATAAAAAACAAACTCTTACGCCTTCTTCCGTAATTTTTTCGCAATAATAAGATTCATAATATTTATTGTGCTATTAATCTTTGCGACATTTTTAATGTATTGATACTACCACATGAGAAACTCAGCACACTAGCATCAGTACCCCTGCAATTTCATATTTTGCAATAGTCTTTGTTCTGCAATTATAAATTCCGAACATATTACATCAGGAAACATACTAAAATGCGTTAGATATTTGCCATACGTGTACACTGTTTACTTTTACTTGTTTGAAATGTATGTATCAAGTGGCAAGTTTGGAATGTAGTCAAATAAAGATAATTGTATCTGAGAAACTTTTGTCGACCGAAAATTCCGGATTAATTCTTCTGAATGAACAATAATGCGAACTACACGCGCTCACTACTCTGTCAATACATGTGCAAAACTAAACTGGGAAAACTATGTGTAAATATCAGTATGCGTACATAATGGAAATAGAAAAGCAATAAACATTAATGGAAGTGTGCTACACCAAGTAGAGGTTCCTCAAAACTACGGCGAAGGAGGAATGATCTCCCGAACTGGGTGGCTACACTGTGTGCTCTACAGGAATGCACAGGTGGCGCTTCTGGCAGTTAATTAACCCTTTAATGTGATACATTCTAAACATTCCAGTGCGACATTATAAAGACCATTTTATACTCTGTATCCTAGCACGTATACACAACATGTACACAGTACCATACAGTCTAGTGAATTGTGTATTAAAATATCACCTTTTTGTCCGACCATGATGCGCCATTGTTAAGACTAAACGTAATACTTAAGATCTTACTTAAAATAAAATTTGCTCACAATTCAAACTTTTGAAGTCATGTACATGTATTTCCAATTACCGTATGCAACATCTCAAGACATTTGTTAATTTCTCATGTACGTTTCTGTAACGAAAAAGTGAAGCTGAACTGTGTTGCACAGCTCACACAAGTACAAGCCTTTTACTGAATTACGCACTTGCCTCCTCAATAGGTCAGTATTGTAGCTGTTTACTATATGTATAAATATGAACCAAGCATATACTGTATATTCACGGACGATTAAGTTATTTTAGTTTCTGTTAAAATAAAAAATAGGCAATTTCACTACACTTCTTAAATGCGAAAAAGGTCCACACGCATGTATTAGACACATACATGTATGAAACACATACATGTACATGTATGTACTTGTGTAAGCATTTCAAACCATTCTTGTGTACAGTAGAACCCGTCTTGAGCGACACTGAAATTTTTCCTCCAAATAGTGACGTAAAAGGCAGGGTGTCGCCCAAGACGGTAATTTAAACTTGTTTTAACAACGTTGTATGCAGTGAAAAGTTTCGTAAAAAGACTATGTCGTTCAAGACAGGTGTCGCTTAAGACAAGTTCTACTGTACATGTATTTGAAATTGTATTGCAAAACATGAATACATACCTTGTATTCGAAATACATTAGAAAACGTACACATATTCCTATTCCGAATAATAT
>JBCAUI010360849.1:0-14844 GCA_038406195.1 Haplosyllis anthogorgicola | reverse complement strand
GTGTTCAGGCAGCAATAACAATAATAAGCTGGATAGATCTATCCAGGAAAGATCTATCCAGATAGATCTATCCAGGAGGATCTATCCAGATAGATAGATCTATCCAGATAGATCCATCTAGTAAAGATCTATTCCACCTGCATACTGATGCATAGGAAAGTGTTAGGATTGCATCAAAATAGCTCATGTCAATACTTAACTGCCTGTGTTCAGGTAGCAATAATAAGCTGGATAGATCTATCCAGGAAAGATCTATCCAGATAGATAGATCTATCCAGATAGATCTATCCAGGAAAGATCTTTTCCACCTGCATACTGATGCATAGGAAAGTGTTAGGATTGCATCAAAATAGCTTGTGTCAATACTTAACTGCCTGTATTCAGGCAGCAATAAAAATAATAAGCTGGATAGATCTATCCAGGAAAGATCTATCTCAGGACGTGCCCCACCTGTGTGCCCCACCCGCATTTCAGGACACGCCCCACCCACATCTCAGGATGTGCCCCACCCTCATCTCAGGATGCACCCCACCCACGTCTCAGGATGCGCCCCACCCATGTCTCAGGACATGCCCCACCCGCATCTCAGGACACGCCCCACCCATGTCTCAGGACGCACCCCACCCACATCTCAAGATGTGCCGCACCCGCGTCTCAGGACACGCCCCACCCACGTCTCAGGATGCAGTTAACTGTCAGGATTGTATATTATTACTACAAACTCATCACTTAGCTACCTGTGTTCAGGTAGCAATGAGAAGACACACAAAATAATTTATTGTATAACGTCTAGTCTTCACTTCATTTTGAAGTAAGAAGAGATGTGATGGATATTTGGTGCATACGTTCCCATTTACTACAAAGAAAAGATTTTTAACATTGTCAGCACAATACACTTCAGAAGTTCAGGTTTATGAAGTTGCGTGAGGCTCTTGTGTCATTATGAGATTAGCATCCTACATCCTGTTACCAGTGAGGGTGTGTAAACCCTAAGGAACAAAGGACGAAATATATTCAGTTAATCAGATCAGACCTAACCAACTCATGAGCTCCGAATGTGTCTCCATATTGACCCTGGACTCCACTCTGATTTTAATGCTAGTACATAGTCACTTTAGTGTGGACTATTGCCAAAATGACCCACTTGTTGTGTTAGCCTATGTGACCTTTTTGGTAAAGCGTATCTCAATATCGGAATTTTGCATCCCACAAGTGCCTGTTTACTAATGCTTCACAAAATATGTGAGATGTGTAACTGGCTACTTGCTAACACTCGTACACAAGGAACGTTGAGCTCAAAGGAACAGTCAATTATAAAGCTAGGATCCTAGCACACCGGTAAGCACACAACAGAGAATGAAATGGCAAGTTAAGGCTTTTCATTTTTAGAACGATAGACGCTTTTGTTTGAGTCAAAGATATGGCATAGAATTCCATTGACGTTTAAGGAAGTGACATGCAAACCAACTCTTTCTTTAAACCCCCAAAAAAGGGTCACCCCAAATCTTAAACAGAGGGGTACCAGTGGACACATAATGTGACCTCGACCCACAAAATTTAAACATGAAAATGACTTGCATCAACACCGCTAATCTTAAAAGTAATCGTATTTGTACCTTGTCTACTAGTTCTGATTGTCCGATCTGCGAAAAGTGTTTCTCAGGCTTAAAGTTTTTGATATTTACCGGACCATGAGAGGGACTTTTGATCCAATTATCTCTAATATATTTCAAAAAGTCTTTATTTTCCTGGTCAATCCATCCGTGCTCATATGTAATGAAGTTTTCTTCCTTATTCTGCAAGCTAAAACATTGTTTGTCTACGTTAATAAAAAGGTATTTCAAATTTATTTTGACATCGCAATTGAAATTGTATGTTAGGAAATTCGTCATTGTTGCTATTACAAGTGAAGTGTGTAATAATATATTGGACTTCCCACAGTAAGCGAATGGACAAAAGTTCATCGGTAAAATAAAATGATGGGGGCAGCGCCTGACGGGCATTAAATCCAATGTGCATTTGTATTCTGATGGACTGACTAAATGGAATTAATTTCAAGTTAATCTCGAAAATTCGGTATGCTTACTTACTAAATTAGATACTCATAACGGTGTGAAGTGCAATTTAGTAGACAAAAAAATCTGAAAATTCGTTACTGATATATGTATTTGCTTCCACCACTATGTTCATAACTTACTGATTAATATTCATGCCCTAATGACTATGAATCATATACTGTTATTAGTATGTTCATCAGCATGTATGCCAGCACAATAAAATATTTGTGGGCTACACCATGTTTCGAACAATTTGCATTTTAATAATATGAAACGTATTTCAATGTCTAAAGTCAAAAATTTCAATACGAACCTTGCCTGATGGAGTTGATTCAAATCCTTTTCCTTTTTAGTTAACTGATTTAAATAATCTTTTTTCATAAGAAGGAAGATTGCCATGACGATCAAAATCGAAATAGTCGCAAGATGTACTCTATTTGACATATTGTTTGAACTGATATCCAAACAGCAATTATGTTCGTTAGTTAATTTTCTGTCGTACAGAATTTAACGTAGTCACTATTCTTCTCAATCATTATTAATTAATTCCTTCATATTAAATTCTTGCATTATTTATTCAACATGAACTGTAAAGTACTATTCATATGGATACAAATACTCATAATAATTGTTGAAATAACAAAAACTCGCCCTCAACCTTCAAAATTAACTTTCTTCTAGAACAACAAAGTACCCTCGTCAAGCATTGTAAAAAAGAGATACATTCAATATGTGTGTAAGTGTGGGTGATTATTCTTACTGTCTATCACTATTTGCCTGCTGCAAGGTACATTATGCATGTATTCTTTTGTTTTGTAAGTCAAAGCTTGAAGGCGAGAATATATTTATGTTCGTATCTCATAACCCGGTTATGGCCAAACAGAATATCGTGTCACGTTTAAACATATTATTTTGCCGATTTTTTGTATGAAATTTTTTTTGTATCTGTCCCATTACGCAGTTTCCACAATTTAATAAGTATAAACACAAAAAATTCAACTGAAATAAGTGGAAACCCTTTATCCGGAAATTCTATAAAGAAATGAAAAAATAAAATGGCAAGATGATGTCCTGCTCATGTACAAAGTAGAGGTTGCCTACCGATTTAAGTCGACTTGAAGCTTTCAAGTCAACTTTGTACTTTCAGCCGACGTCAGCATTTTAAAATTGGCATGCTGGAAGACAAGCCAATTATTATACAAGTCATTCTACTTGGGTAGAAAGTTCAGGGAAGAGAGCAGCGAGTTGGAGTTAAGCAGAAGTTCGAGTTAAACGTTTGTTTTACAATAGAAATTATGTTGATGGGACATTTTACAAAGTTCAAAGGTATGGTGTCAATACCAGAGGAATTTAGTTTCACATTGGTCGCTCAACATAATTTGAAAAAAATGTCTATGATATTGCTCACGTATCAGAAATATGTGACTACTGAGGGATAGCTTTTAGCATAAATGTAAAATTTGGATGTCGGACTTTGGGTGTGACCAGGTCCAAGGATCTAATTTTTGCTAACCCCTTTGCTCGTCTGCAGGACGGCTTTCATCTAGTTCATTTTAATGCTGAATATTCGGATTCTGAGTTAACTTAAGCTGTATTTAGTAGGAAATTCTTGTCACTGACAATTGCAACGTTCAATTACACGATTCTATTTTCCTAAAGCGTATTTTACAAAAAACGGTAATATTCCTTCTGTGTCTTAGAATGTTCATTTTAGAAACAATAACGAGGTTACAAAGTTCAAATTTTGTAAGGGAGTATAATTAAGACTGACTTTGAGACATATCCAAAACATGTGGTATTACAAGCCTGAAATCGGACCTTGATTCAACAAACTTAATCCATTATACAAACCGAAAACACCAAAACATCATCGTTTAAATTTGTTGCACCTTCATTTTCTTTTAAATACAACATCCAGATGACCAATAAGTGCCACCTCATCATAGGTACCAAGTTTTTCAAAGAAATCCCTTATTTTTTGCAACTTAATTTTGCCTTTTTCTGGATCATGTAAATTTTTGTATTCAATAGTGAGTACATTAATCTTCAACTTGTCAAATGGAATAGTTCTTAAGATTTCTAGTTCGGGTCCTTCAACATCCAAAGAAAGATAATCTATTTCTGTTCGATTTAATGCCAGCATTAAAGAATAAAGTGTAAAACATTGTACACTGGAAACTTCATTCATGAAGCGGTGTGCCACATGCTCTATTGTTTCCTTGGGTATTTGCCCTTCAATTCCAGAAAATAATTTCATTAGTTTTAGTTTAACTACTTGGGTTTCTGTAGTGGTTCACAAGCAGCTATTGATGCTGTACGCATTTCGTTTAGATGCCCTTACTTCAGCAAACTGTTTAGGATTTGGTTCAATGAGTAACCCTGTCCAATTCCTCTTTAGTTCAAAAAATAACGAATTAGAAAATAAGATCCCGTCACCTGCTCCACTTTCAACAAAGAATCCATTTTGTTTTTGTCCAAGCAGCTGAAATATTGAAATTACACAAAAATGTAAATATCTTATAAATATTACGATACTTTTTAGATCGATCACCTCATTTTTTTATTTGATTGCAAAACTATTTATTATTGAATTGATAAAAGATATACCGGTGTAACATTTTCAGAAACCCCCCCCCCCCCCATTTTCAGAAGCACCGTCGGGGTCTGTGAAAACGGGGAGGGTCAGAGAATCGGCTGTTTAATGCAATACGCAATAGCCCAGAAAATGTATAACAACATCACATACTAGGGTGGTGAATGAAAATGGTGGGAGAGTTGCTCATCACAGCCAAAAATGCAGTTTCAAGCAAGCTCCCTTCTAGCTCCCCCCGGTGACCATGTTTTCAACCCCCGACGGGGTTCCTGCCTCACGGGGCTTCTGAGAATGCCACATCGGTATGATTCCGGTGTATTCATATTACCACAATTACTACAGAACCTAAGAACCCTAATAATAATATTCTTGAAAAAATAGAATTGAATGCTGTGTTTTCATCAAGGCGAGCATTTCTTTTGTTTTCAAACGTTTCCAAATTAATCACTACACTTCAACAGAGAACACCCAATGTATTTATTTTGGAATGAGAGCGCTCCAGATATCTGTCACAAATCGAGAATCCCCATTGATGGTCTATGGAGCGTGCATAGAGGGCAGCATCTTCTAGTGCGAAATCCCAATAGAGTAACAAATTTTTTGGGTATTTTGTAACGCGTACACGACCGAACAATATGAAATCAAAGTTCACAAAAATCTAATGTATTACTTACTTTGTCCACTAGTTCGGATTGGCCCACTTGTGAAAAGTCTCCATTTGGTTTATGTCTGTTTAAATTTACTGGGCCTCGAAATGGATTGAAGATTCATTGGTTTCGAATATATTTCAGAAAATCTGGATTTTCCTGGTCAACCCATCCACTTTTGTACCTTGCAAGCTGAAATCTAAATGAAAACATATATAACATCATTAACATGTATCACGTGTGACTAACATACCAAACATGATCATATTAGTACAAAGAAGGACTTTTCATGAAATAGTTATCTAAAATTGTCCAAAAATCTTTGCCCGATGACCTAACTTCCTGCCAGCTGATAGAATAAAAAAATTACCCATTATGTTGTGCATTTATGTTAATTAAGGTGACTTGAAATGCATGCAGTATTACTTCAGAAAGCAGTCAATATGAAAGAAAATATTACTAAAAAGCCATATTAGAACTGAATTTTTCAAACTCTTCCTAGATTATGAGTACCAGCTGATTTAATGAGGTAATCAGTACCTCTTGCTCATTGAAAAGCATTGTCAATCAGTAAAAGTCATTTCTAGATAAGTAAAGCTTGATTGCTTTTTTCCAAATTTTACTCAAAACTACAGCATTTCATGGTAGTAATTTACATGTAGTTAACTACTGACAAATCTTTTCACAAAGACAGAAAAACTGAGTATCAAAAATAATATATCTACTATCCCTTTCAGTACCCCTTTATCAAATTCATCTCCACCAAGTGCTATTTTTGTGCATTCTTTAATTCCCATTTTGATGTATTTTTTGTTTTTCTTTGATTACTGAAAATTTTAGAAATAACCATTTTTGGGATGTCTGATGTTAGTAAAAACCATAATGAGTAAAAATTTACAGTATATATCACAAAATATATGTAAATATTCCTGTCTAAAATAGCACATTCATTCAGATTGGGGATATGCATGTACACAAGTCTCAAGGGTATGCCCAGTTATGGCATCACAAGGGATACCCACAAGCAAAGCAAAATGATTCATTCCACTTCATTGACCAGGACTGCCTTTCAATTTACCTGAAGCATAATTTATGCTAACAAGGAAGTTGATCTCAATATTTAATGAGCAGATGGACTGCCCCTAACCAATTACAGAGGCATCTAGTGGCCAATTCGTGAGTTTAAGAGATTAACTTTGTGAAGTAGTTGGACCTCCTTACTGGACGTGGCATCGCATTGGTTTTAGTCTAATAGAAAATGACCAAATTTTTCAGCCAAAATCAACTCAACTTTTCATACCGTAATGTAATTGGACCTTGAAAGGGACTACTGTTGTGCCATCTTCAGTTTTTTTTCTTACTAACCCGTATCGATTTATTTGCAATGTACCTCTATTAAGGTGACATTTACAGTAAGCCAGCCGAAATTTCACAAAGTGTTTATAAAGGACAGTTCTTCGCATTTCCCCTCCTTAAGGAAACAACAGATTTTCGTCCTGTACTGTTATTTTCAACAATAGCACAGGATGAACTTATTTTGTCACCAAAATGGTTCTAAATTCACGAGATTTTGCAGAACAGAAGGTGAAATTATGATAATTTGTGAACAAAAGCACAGCATGCATTTATCTTGTTCTGTCCTTTGTACTGTTCGTTTCCAATTGATAGGGATTTCAGGATCTTGTGATCTGCGTCTTTGATCTACAACTCAGCATGCTTTTATCGAATAAAATAAGGATCAGTACACAAAAATTTTATCAAGACTTTAACATGGTACCTTATGGGAGCTTCTATTGTTCCCTTGTGTACACAATTAATAAGATTTTTATGTAATGTATTGCAATACTAACCGTGTGTCGTCGGACTGTCTTTGATCTTTCACAATAAGGTAAAATACCACGATTGTGAATAAAGTTATTGGAAGATATGATTTATGTCTCCTAAAATGCATTGAATACCAGCACCATGTGAACTTCTGAAACTTCTTTCCGAAAGTGGCAACACATGAAGAAGCATCCTTTTCACCTGAATAAGGTTCATATTGTCATCATTATTTGCACATTTAGTTTTATACTTTCAAAACACGATCGCGTTATAACATGGGTGTGATACGATAGTAAATACTGCCTAATTAGGAGGCAATAAGTTAACACTGACAACATCAGATTTTCAATTTGCAAACATCGTGGAAATATGAACAAAGCTGGACAATCCCTTACGTAGATGTGGATCTAAAGAAGTTAAAATAAATTTTGAAATTTTTATCTTGGCTAACAAGGGAAACATTTTAAAACTATGGGGAAAGTAAATCTAAGGCCGAGATTTTGTAGCTTCACACTAGAGAGCCATTTTGGAAAGTCTAATTAAAAACTGAAGTTGATTTGCAGTCGTCGAGTTTTAAAAGTTTGCCCGATTAGCACTAGAAATATTAATTCGCCTGCTTGATCTGATGGTGAAAATCAATTCTTAAAATCCCTATCATCCGTCTGTGCTTGAGATAAGAAAACAACTGCAAACATGCATGAACGGATTAATTTAAAGAATCTGCTTTAGTCACGTCTAAAAATGATATTTCTTGTCGATTTTTATGTTTCCTTTTTTAAATAGCAATTTCACCCATTTTTTTTAATTTTTGTTAACAATTTTGCTAAATGTAAAAATTCAAATGTGACTTGTTGTGCTATTTTGGTTTGGTAATATCATGAAAATACAAAACGACGAACTAATATCTTTTTCGATGTGACTAATGCAGGTAAATAGAAATTAGCACTGTGTCACTCGGGATGTCCCAACTAAAAGATTATTGGGATATCTTCATCTAATGTTTACAAAACAATATTTCAATAAACACTGTTAGCATAAGTTTTAACACATTTCGCAACAAATTTCGCACAATTTAGTCTGGCATCCCTGAAGACGGAATACCTCAAAGTTTATTGAAAACAAGCAAATCCAGTGAACATTCAGTAGGGAACGAAGTGTAGCTTGGATTATTGCCGTCAGGTGCTGCCACAATTGTGGGCATCAGCAAATTCCTATGCTTTATCATTGCAGTTCAGCACACCATCACATAATTTAAGTTATAAAATCGGGTTTTGTATGCTACGCCTTCTGTTTCACATGTAGACGAGAAAGAGTTCACTGCAGAGATGCAAGATTATATTGTACAAACACAAAACATCAAAAACTGCTGAAAATTTTATACACTTTTACTTTCTTTTAAGTACAATATCCTGCTGCCGACCTAGAACTACCACTTCATCATATGTACCAAGTTCTTTAAAGAAATCCCTAATTTGTTGCAACTTAATTTTGGTTTTTGTTGCATTGAGTAAATTATTAAATTCGATAGTGAGTACTTTAATGTTCAATTTGTCAAAAGGAATAGTCCTTAAGATTTCTAGTTCAGGTCCTTCAACATCCAAAGAAAAATAATCTATTTCTGTTTGATTTAATGCCAGCATTAAGGAGTAAAGTGTAAAACATTGGGCGTCAGCAACTTCACCAGTAAACTCCGATATCATTGTCTTCGCATGATCTATTGTTTCCTTTGGTACAATTCCTTCAATACCTGAGTACACACCCATGAGTTTGAATGTTACTTCTTGCGTTTCTTTACTAGTTGATAAACAACTGTTAATGGAATACGCATTTCTTTCCGCTGCTAGTATCTTAGCAAATAATTTGGGATTAGGTTCAACAAGTAATCCTGTCCAGTTTCTTTTCAGCTCAAAAAATAGCGAATTAGAAAATCGGATGCCATCGCCTGCTCCACTTTCAACAAAGAATCCATTTCTCTTGCGTTCAAGCAACTGAAATATTGAAATCAAAATAAATATAAATGTTTCATGAAAATAAGCCAAATTTAGATCGATGGGTTCATTTTTAGTTGCCAGTTAATCTAATGTAAAACAAATTAATATTTAACGTCATCATTATTTTAGAACCTGAAAATTCTATAATTCTTAAACAATAGAATTCAAGGTTGTGTTTTAAAGCACATCAAAGATACAGCATTACAGCGCGTTTTCATGACCTTCACGCTCCGTCCTTGATGTATCAACCCTAAGTCAGTAATGTTAAGCCTATGAGCCAAAGGCGCTGAAAACACGCTGTAACTATTTTGTATTTCAAATGTTCCCAAATTGATCAGAGAAATTTAGATCAAAGTGGTGATTTTCTAAAAAACATGAAATCGAATTGTACAGTATACTTATTTTCTTTTTTACTTACCCAGTCCACTAGTTTGGATTGACCTATTTGTGAAAAGTCTTCTCGTTTACCTTCACGTTTGTTGATATTCACAGGGCCACAAGATGGACTGACGATCCATCGGTCCCGAATATATTTTAGAAAATCCGGATTTTCCTGGTCAATCCACCCACTTCTGTACTTGAGAAACTGAAATCTGATTGAAAGCATGGAACGTCCGTTATATTTAAATAATATAAACGGACAGTGGCATGTCTCAACTAAAAGATTATCCAGATATTTTATCTTGTGTTTACATAACAAACTTTCAATGAGCTCATTTTTAGGGGTGACAGTTTAACATTTGTGATGACAATACTTATTGTTTGATAGTTACAAATTGTTGATACATAACTGGTACAAGGCATATTGGCAAGAAACTTTGCCCACTTAATGCTTCTGCTGCCTCCTTAAAACTAATAAGCAGTAGCATTGTTATCACAAATGTAACCTGTCATCCCTAAAAGTTGACTCCCTGAAATTTTGTTTTGTAAACACCGGATAAAATATCCGAATAATCTTTTAGTTGGGACATGCCTATAAGCACAACAAAAACATAGCGTGCAATTTTTGTTCAGTCAATTGTTCTGTACGGTTACAAAATGATAGGAATTTCAGGAGATGACACGGTGAAACCACAGATAATTGAAAAGCAATCCTTGACACATTTATGATATACCTAGACTGGGCAAAGTCCTAGATCACCTCAGGAAAATCTTTTCGTGACAAAAGAATTTCGTTCTGTGCTGTTGATGAGAATCACAAAAAAGCATGAAATTCTATTGTTTCTATTGGGAGAGGATATGGAACTTTCTCTTATGAGCATGTTAGTAATGTTCTGTAACCTCAGCGTAGATGTCGCCTAAGTTACAGTGCATTTCAAAACGTGGCGTAGGTACAGTCGTCGAAAGTTATTTTCTGGGATGAAAAGTGCGATTTTCTGGCTTTAGCATCAAAATACAAAATATACACAGGATTTCTTATTCATCAGGCGCTGCACCCTCACATCCGAGAAAGGAAACTCGATCAGTTTAGCGATAACAAGCATGGGTTTCCCAAGCATTACCCGTGAGCTGATATGGTCAGGTGCCTTCTTTCTAGTGGAGGTCTGTCTGCTCAGTTAACAAAATGCCCACTAGATGTCTTCGCCAGTGTATGTGTATCCGCCTTCCATCATATAAATTTGATAACACAATGATGGCATGCTTTTATGAATAACAATTGACAAAATATGTTTTAATACCTTGAGTTGTTGGACTGCCCTTGATCCTGTTTCGCAATAAGGTAAAACGTCAAGATTGTTAATAAAGTCACAGAAAGATATAATTTACAGCCATTCATTCTCATTTCCTTTTTGGCACAGCTCCTGGAAGGCACTGGGTGCGGTGTCTTTCACTTCATGAATTTCTAGTGTTCTTAAATTGAAAAGGCATGAAGAAATAGTCTTTTTATCTGAATAAGATTCATCTTTTGCATGAGATTCATTATTTGCACAGTAATTTTCACTTAATTATTTGAACTACTAATTCTTATTTTATTGACAGTTTCTTTGTACCAGCTGGTACTTTTTTCAAAGATTATATGAAAAGATATCAATAGTTTCTTAAATTAAATCACACAACCTAACTATGAAAAATTCGTAACATGGAAGTAAAATGCAAAATTGCATTGTTTCCAAATTTAAAACGCTTTTCCTTTCTGCTTTTCAAAACTAAAATAGCTCTCCATATTGGGATTAAGCAAAATAGCTCAAAAACAAACACGGACGCTTTGACCCAAGAAACAGTTCCGCAATCAGCTCCTGAAATTCCTATCAAGAACAAAAGGGAAAACAAATGAATTGCAAGCCGTGCTTTTGATGCACTAATGTCCCAAAACTGATAGGAATTTCAAGAGCTGTTACAAAGTTATAGAAATTTAACACAAATTCCTTCACTTTGCTTAATCACAAGGTATTTTACAATTTTGTAAGTCTGCATTCTGCAGAGTTATAATTTAAGCAAGTTACAAGGCTTACACATTTATGTTCTTAATTTATTGTTCTTAGTTTCAAAGATGAAATTAAACTTGTTATCAACATTCACCATTGGGAAACAAGGCTACATAAAACTACTATCTTACTTTGGGTGTTGTTTGTGAATTCTAAAGATCAAATTGAGCCAGAAAGTAAAAGTTTAGCGAGTACATTCGTAAACTGCAGCAAGTGTTGTTTTTTTTTTAATTTCAAAATATTTAACTTATACATTGGATAGGCAATTAAAAATGAATAATTACAAACTCGTCAGAGTGTGTTCTTTACTAGTTTTACTGTTGCTTGTCTTGTCTGGCAGATTTAACAGATGGATTTATTCTACTCTTGTCATTTAGAATTGTACCTAGATTACAGAGAAATACAATTTTATTGTACCAACGAAAAGCATCAAAGGCTGCTTAAAATTGGATACACTTTTACTTTCTTTTAAATACAACATCCAGATTACCAATAACCGCCACTTCATCATATGAACCAAGTTCTTTAAAGAAATCCCTAATTTGTTGCAACTTAATTTTGGTTTTTGTTGGATTCCGTAAATGACTATATTCAATAGTCAGTACATTAATCTTCAATTTATCAAATGGAATAGTCCTTAAGATTTCAAGTTCAGGTCCTTCAACATCCAAAGAAAAATAATCTATTTCTGTTCTATTTAGCGCCAGCATTAAAGAATAAAGAGTGAAACATTGAACGTCGGCAACTTCATCATTATATCCGACTGGCTTTTCTTTTGCACGTTCTATATTTTCCTCTGGAACATGTCCTTTAATTCCAGAAAGTAATTTCATTACTTTTAGTTTTACCATTTGAGTTTCTGCGGTGGTTGACAAGCAACTATTGATGCTGTACGCATTTCTTTCCAATTTTGCTATTTCAGCAAAGGATTTTGGGTTTGGTTCAATCAGTAACCCTGTCCAGTTCCTCTTTAGTTCAAGAAATAACGAATTGGACAATGAGATTCCATTTCCCGCTCCACTTTCAACAAAAAATCCATTTTTCTTGTGTTGAAGTAGCTGAAATATTTGTAAATGTTTCATAAAATATAACCCAAGTTCACGTCAATTGCACACCCCGGATAAAAACTGAATACTGATTATTAAATAGTGATTCTGATTGCCTAAAAACAATTTTTCATGCAGCTAAGTCATGGATATTCACATTTTGATTTTTGCAGTCAGATTAGAGCATAAAATGGTAGGTAATGACAGCAACTTTACATATTTAAAGGACAAAAGGAAAAATATAAAACTTTAAAATAAATTTTGATTATCTTTCGTACATTCCTGTCTTTTAAATATGTAAAGTTGCTGTCATTACCTACCATTTTATGCTCTAATCCGACTGCAAGAAACAAAATTTAGAAAGATGTATCCATTTTTGAGAAAGGTGTCATTTATTAGTCAGAATCTCTTTTCGTATCGGCAGGGTGAATTGATTCATTCCAGTAGGGCACAAAGTGTATGCAACAAAGCGTGATTTTATAGCATAAATTATGTGATGATGTACTGAACTGCAATAGTAATGCATCGAATTTTCTGCCGCTCTGCAATTGTCGCAGCACCTGACCTGAATACAAGCTACACTTTGTTACCTACTGTTTTATTTGCCAGCGAAACTAATCTTTTAACGAATTGTTAACATATTTTTAATTCAAAAAGCCCTATCTTGGGGATGATAGACAACATTTGTGATAACCAAACAATAGAGGCAGCACCTGATGGGCAATAAATTCACGCTACACTTCGTTCCCTAATTAACGGTTTCAGGGAAACCAGTACACGGAATTCGTATCAGAAGTTCGCGTGAATTTCTTTCGTTCTCCCCTTTGTTCTCTTCGTTTCCAAATTGATACGATTTCTGTGTACTGAGTGGACAAGATTCGTTGCAAATATGCCTTTCATCACTTATGTCTCAACAATTCGAACCTATCAAACAATTAGCATTGAACTATTATCACAAATGATAAGTTGTCACCCCAAAAATCGGGAAGTCTTGAAAAAAATAGAATCTAAGGCCGTGCTTTTATGCACATCAAAGATGGAATGAGTATTTTCTTTGCTTGCAAAAGTTCTCAAATTTATCAATTGATCAAATTGATAGTTACCAAACTGAACAACGGGAAATTTAATTTGACCAAAAAAACCCCCGAATTTATAACTTACTTCATCTACTAGCTTGGATTGTCCTTTTTGGGAAAAGTCTCCATCTGGTTTATGTCTGTTTAAATTTACTGGGCTATGAGATGGATTGACGATCCACTGGTCTCGAATATATTTTAAAAAATCCGGATTTTCCTGGTCACCATATCCACATCTGTACTTTGCAAACCGAATTCTGATTGAAAACATGGAACGCCTGTTATATTTAAGGTAGCAAGGAAGTCACAGCATAAAACCAACAACAATATAAAGGCAATAGATTAATTTCATTAAATTCAAGGAGTCACTGAATGGTATGGCTAATTGTGAAGAGTGATTTGTTTTGGAAAAAACTAAAGAGCCAGCTTTAAAACTCAAACCTCAATGCTACTCCATGGAAACTAGTCATTTTCATTTACTCTGTTTAGTCTATGGCGCATGCGTCGATAGACTATAATTTAGCAAAATCACCTATAAGTCAGACTCCTACCCTACCCCACCCCATCCTACCTCAACGCCCCAACCCCGCCCACTGGATGGTTGACCAAGATCATTATGACATAATTTGGCAGCCAGATCCCCTCCCCTCAGAATAGTCGCAGGAGAACACTACCCAAAATTAGCTGGCACGTCAGCTTAAGTTGGCAACTGTGAGGGTTCACACTGGCACGATAAACTACTTTTCCCGCCAGAGAAAAACAGTATTGCTGCTGATATTATTTACTACAATACAAACTTTACTCTCTAATTAACTATACCTATTTTACTCAAAAAAATATTCTTTGTCGAACAAATAGAAATTAAAAGAGATCATAGGGCAACAAAATGACATTATGTGTTCGTTCATAAGGGATAGTTCTAATTTTCTCCATGGGAATCAATGCATGGACGGGGCACAAAATACATCACACCTAATTCATTCACAACACATATTGGACTACCCAATGTATGTATTACTATATGACTTTGCTTTGTACGATATTACGTAAATAAACGTTATACAAACGTTTAATCGCCTAATCGTCTAATTACTGACTAACTGTTACGATGTTGCAATCCGAGTACCAATCACATTACTCTGAGAAACAAGGAACAAAATATATAAACTTGAACGGTTTATTGA
>JBCAUI010360738.1:0-14845 GCA_038406195.1 Haplosyllis anthogorgicola | reverse complement strand
CAACTTTTAAAATTGGTCCGAGGTCAATAGGTCAATTGGAAGTGTGCCAATTCGGCAAAAAGGCATATAACACGACTGATTCCATAGGCTGCTTTAAAGCATTGCTTTAAATCAACCAAGAATTTAAAACTAAGCGATAACTGGCGATATATTTCATGCCAAAATACGTCTTGCAATCCTTGGCGATTTATAACCTTTCTTTCCCATACGCATCTCTACTATCAAGAAATCTTGACCGTCTGCACTATTTCTACAAAATCAGGCTATTTTCTCTCCTGTACACACAATTGACATCTCTATCTCCCTCCCGGCTAATATAAACGCAGACAAACTTTGACAAACCTAATTCCCTTTCCAAAACATTCCCAAGATTAATATTTGCTCAAATTTGGTCACATAATACAAAGGGACCGACATTTCTCCCTTGTTGCCAAGTTTCAGGCCTAATGAAGCTTACCGGATATTAGCGACAATAATGTGGGTGTCTTCCCTCAGCTTCTTGCATTACCTTACATTGCTAGAATTTTTTTACCCGTTCGGTGATGACAGGGATAAATACGGGAAAACAAACTCGCTAATAATATTACACAAATATAACGTTGTGCGAAGAGACCATTGAGTTTACTTTCTTATTAAAACGAGACCTTAAATCAACGTTTAAATATTTTTGATTTCGCTAATCTCTCTTGAACACTATTTTTCCAAAAACTGTTGCATCTTAAACTTGTTGCTCAAGAACTTGTGGGGTACATTCTTTTTTTAATGTGTAAAGCTCCTCTCTTTTGACGATTGTCACAGTTCACTCCTATTTTTATTCACAGTAACCTATCCTTTGGACAAATTTGAATTTTTCCTTTATCGAAAAATATTACGATGTAGGCACAACGTATTTATTCACGTAACATGCATTGTGGTTTGTAATCTAGTCTCGTTTTAATGCTGAAGCGTACATAATGCAACATCTTTTATGGTAGTTCTATCGACACACAAATAAAGGTTAAGTATTATTGAAAGAGTCAGGCACATAAAAGTCGTCTGGATGAGGGAGTTTATGGTACAGCGAAGTCAATCGGCATCGATGATGATCAATGATACTTACAGAAGTGCAAATTTAAATTTCGTCATAGGGATTACATCTCAAATACGCCGCTTTTGGAACTTTCCGTCGATAAACTTTACGCAAATATACGCTTCATTTAATATATGAACCTGAGACTACCTTTACGCAGGGCACTCTAAAAGCGTTTACACTCGAAAAAAACCCTGCGAAATCTGTGAGAAACGAAATCTGTGCAGAAATATAGACTGTTACCACGTGGAAAATATAACCGCTCTGTGGGGGCATGAATACCCAAGCCACAAGTTGAGCGATCAATTTTCAAATTGACGATAAAAAGGAGTTCAAATAAACAACTGCCGGTTGGGGCAAAGAAAAATACAGCATCGATTGCTTTTACCAGGAAATTTTAAAAACAAAAATCAATGTTGACATTAAAGTTTGCAAATGTTGACAGTAAAAATTCGACAGCTTCCAATAGATTTCCCAATATTACCATATTATTCCAGCAAAAAATTGCCGTTACATGTTGCAACCATATCTGAACGGAGATAGTCAATGACAATTGGTATCATTTTACACAAATGGAAGTACGCAAGACAGGGTTTGCATGTACATGTTCATAAGGATCCAAGTACACGTGTCAGTTTCTACCTTTATCGAGTGGGAGTTGCCTATCACCATATCAAATTGCTTTAATGTCGATCCCGACCCTGTTGCAAACCACTAAACATGCAGTCGTTTTTCTACAAGGCGCCAAAGCAAATTTAGGCAACACGAAATTTTTTTGGTAGAAGAGGTCATTTTCCCTTCGTTTAAAATAATTAAAACAATACATATCCAGCAAATCATTTACTTCAAACATTCTCCTGAAAATGGTGGGAACTGATACAAACCCCCCCCCAAAAAACGAAGCAGCTGAAATAAAACCGATAAAACTGTGCCAACAGTACACATTAACTTCTCAGAGTTGACATTTCATTCCGTTGGGTGATTTCCTCCTGTTGTGTCACAATTTTATTTCCCTTTCAAGACACTATATTAGATAATTAATTACACACGATCTCTTAATCCTAGCCGCAATGCTTTTTGGGGAATCCCTTCCGCTCACCTGTACCACGGTTAGGCAATTCTGCCACTGATGATGGGAGGAGGCAGAACAGCAAACACGCATTCAGGTAATGATACACTACCGCCTTATTCTAAATAACACACATCACAATTGCCTATTACACAATGGTTTCAGAGAATCCCTCCACCCCACCCTCCCCAGCCAATTCCCCCATTAACTTAACCAATGCCTTTCTGGGATCATTACCTGGGATTATGGCTGCAAAACTGCTTCCTGGTCGTGCCCTGTGATCAATGCTGAAGCTTTTAATAATGCTTGCTCAACGCATATCGGTTATTCGCATAAGGCCTGCGTATTTTCAGGCACGAGACCTTTTCGGAGTACATATTAACATCAGATTAAGAAACGCACAATGCAAAGTCGAAAAATTACGCCATCCCAGGGAAAAAACTTAAGGAAGAAAACTACACAATTTTAACAGTTCAAAGTCGATTACATTTGTCAAAATTATATTATCAGGCTGTCTTTAAATTAAAAGGTAAACAATTAAAGATGACTTACCTTGGTTATCTGAATCCATTTGTGAAGGTGAGTCTTATGACAAAATTGTGGCTGTTGATGTCTCTACGTCTTGTTTTTGCTGCAGGTCGTGCGCTGCTCCGTCGCTTTCTGAACGTGTTCCTGTATCGATATCAGCGAGAACCCACTGCAGAGAAACAAGAGAACATGGCGAGGTCAAGAGTTGCACCACAGCAAAGCACCGCAAAAGGGATCGAGTATTCTTCACTCAATAAGGAGGATGGATTGTCGTCGACTTAACAAGCCTCGTTATCAATGGCCTTTTCGCCTCCTAAAACACCTCCCTGCGACTGTCTCTGTCTCCCCTCTGACTCTGTGTACGTTACCTGCCACACAGGCTTCACAGACACACAGAGCGAGAAGAAACCAATAAGCAGGTGCCTGACTGCCATTGTCACACCTGGAATCGACGCTACTAACTGTTTAATTTCGGCTCCGACAAAGTTTCTAATGCGCCCGTTGCACGTGTACTCTTCATACCTGGGCTATCTAGAGTTGCAGTTAAATTTGTAATTAGATTTTGCACTTTATTGCAGTTATGTTTATAATTTGATTTTGCAGTTAATACACAGTAACTGGTTGTGTGCGCGAGGACCACGTTTTTTACGGTACACTGGTTGAGTAATTGTAACAACTCCTCGGTCTGTCTAGTATATTGTCCCACACGTGAAGCCACCGACTGGCGCACGCGAGTACAACAGGCGGCACAGACGTATGTAGGTACGTACCGCTGTCTTTTACTGGTGGCTATTTTCACAACAAGCCATTCAGAAAACGTCTTATCTTCTAAATATCAATGTTTCGGCACAAGCAAATGTTCGTCAGTGTACTTTATGAAAACTACTGACCGCCTCACTAAACCATTACCTGGGAGTTCCGTGTATTTCCCCCTCTCCAAAGAACTTGACGCAAGTTTTCGTCCCTATTACGTTTTAAATTTACAAATGTTTCATTAACTCACGACTAACTTTTTAAAACGGTAGAACCATAAAGGGTTAAAATCCTTCCGAAAAAACACCATGTGACTCAACAATCTTTTTTTCCTCTCCCTCGTTCGTTTCACTCCCTCCCTATGTTTAGAGCTGCCTTTTGTCGACCTATTTATCGAATCATACCATCACTACTACATTTGGCACAAAATCGATAAAAATAACATGATCTATTTCCTGCAAAAAATATTATCCACATTTAATGGCCTAAAAAGCTGTATCACTTTGCAGACTGCAAACATAAACGGCATGCAATTAGTACATTACACTGTTTAGCACCTTATAAGCTGCTTGCATGCATGTTCTCGTGGCCCTCCAGGTCCATATGATCACTTCAGGATATTTTAAATTGAAATGGTTTTCAACAATAAACCGTTGCAATGAAAATTATTTTTATTTGCCGATGCCCTTTACCTAGAACGCTGCGAAGTACGAGTTTTGCAGAAGAGGATACCCTGATAAAAAAAGTCGGTTGGAAATAGGTTTGATTGTAGTTCGTTCGATCCATTAAAACCCAATAAGGTCTAGATTGTTAAATGCTGTAATAAAGAGGAAAACAAAAAAAGATTGATATAAGATTTTTTACGCTTCACAAAAAGCAAGAAGTTTAAAATTAGCAGCTCCAGTATTCCACTGCGCCTTTTGCCCACAGAAATGTCTAATTATTACGGATTTCCCGGTCAAATTTACCTGCTCACCACACAAAAAGAGCCCTTGTGTCCACATGAAAAGTCGAAGTAAATGGCTCGCGGGTTCATATTTCACAGATATCCATTAACGGAACAAGTTCCTCTTACCTTTAGTTCGATATTTCATTTATCTGTACCGTATTACCTGATAGCTACGACTTGCGTGTATTCTCTCACAGGAACAATTATATCGGTTACACTGCAAAACGTACACCATAAGAAGGGTCGTGTACAGCTTATTTTGTATCGTCGTTGCTCGTGGCTGCGTTCATACATCATTTCCCGAAGCATCTTATCAATCAAGGTGTAAATATTTCGTAAAATTTCATGGATCATTTCATTCAAACTTTTCAGGATATTTATATCAAATGAAAACTGACAAATCATCGTAATCTACAAAGCAATCACTAATCGATGAACACATGTTGAGACCCTAGTCTGACCACGGTGCAATATCGTTCCGCTATCCACAGGGAAATGTTCTTGGGACAAGCACACGCACAAGCACACACGCACGCGCACATTGGATACAGAAGCTAAATTATAACTATTCACCTATCTCAACTCATTGTCATCAGTGATGCAATATACACTGTCGTGAGGTGTGGCTGCGTCGAACGTATTTGTGTGCTGGGAAGAGCGCACGCCTAACGGTAACGAATACTGAAACATCTGCTAATAAGACTACGTGTAAACCGGTTAGGAAAGGTCTACTTTCTTCTAATCCTGCCATCAAGACAGATAGAAGGATGCGGTAATCTGATCCACTCTCATCTACCTGTGTGTAAGCCATTGCCAAACGGGACACATGCTCCGTACTAAATGTTACACTGTTACTCCGAGCCATCAAATCGTATTTAAGTTTCGTTCAGTCTGTTAAGTTTGGGGTGTAGCTGCCGAGTAAATTCAATCAAACTCATTTCCGCGAACCTTTTCAGATCATAAAGCGTTTTTAATAAAAGTACACGCAATGCTGTTGACGCGTTGGATAAAATAGTACGATCGCAGTTCCATTCCGATACTCTTCCTGTCTAAACTAGTTTGCACTTCAGTTCAGGTATACTGACCACAGAGATTAAATTTTTACACGACACAAAGATTGGTTTTTGATACAGATGTATTTAACAAAGTTATTTTAAAAATGAACTAGAAATTGGAATAAAGTTTAACGTGCCCATTGAAGTAAATTTAATTTAAAATTGAGCAATGTAATACTCCTAATCTTGGAGAAGTTGACAGGGAAAAGTTACAGTATCACGTTGCATAAATTTCAATGTATCTCATGAAATTAAATTTACAGTCACAAATGGGCTGAAGTAATTTATTTTGACTCATACAAATGTTATGGAATCCGGCAATTTAACTTTTCTAAGTCTTGATCTTTCACCTCTCTTGATATGTATCGTTTGGTGCATGCGCCTAATATAATGCGCATCCAAGATAATTTTCTGAAAAATACAAAACTTTGCATCAATTCGATTCCATACATTCTGCAGTTCAGCAATGTGTTCCCATAACTACACCGAGTAGGAAATGGGTAGAAATTAAAAACTTGCTGAGCGCCACTGTTGACTCTTAGCCTCCTTCAAAAAGACCTGCAAATCCAACTTCAGTAAATCCGTCCTTCTCTCCTTCCTTATTCTCTCTTTACTATATCCTGTACTTTCCTACTTCTTTTCATAGCCACTACAAAGCCTGCTGCCTCCGGGGGCCCTGTCACATAATCAAAGCTACGCTCACTAATTACCTGCGAACACCCGATGGCCATACAAACCTCGGCAACAGGTAACACATTTGCTAATTGAGTGTAATTCTGTACCAACTTTTGCTTTTACGATGACTGTCATTCAGCAGGATAATTTTTGCCGTACTGTATTATTTCTTAGTAGCAGGTGTGTATGTAAGTTGCAGTAGGGGAAACGGTAGATCGAATGTGCACATGGCTTACAGCCACTGTATTAATTCCCCTCTTAAATTAAAACATTTCATGTACATTTATGTGGATTCACAAACTTTATCAAACTGGCAAGTATTTGAGCCTCCTACATGGTAAAACAAATGGTTCAAGTTATGTGTTACGCAAAAATAAATTTTGTATTGATGAGACTGGACACTCTCTTATAATATATAACGTGGATAAGTTTGCCAGATACGAGCCTCTATGGGGGCATTACGGTATTTATAATCAATAACGTTCAAAGGTTCAGAACATTTGTAAAATACGAACAGATCGATCTTTCTTAAATACATGCAGTCAAAATCTATTGATACTTTATTATTGTGATATTTATCGTTCACTTGACATGGACTTGAATTACACATTTAACGCCCTGGCCAAAAGGTAGTCATTCTGAACAGCCACTTGTTGCTAACCAGCTTCACTTTAGAACCGCAAGCCATGAAAGTGCCAATACCTAAAATGAAATTACACTCAAAACTTGTTCTCACTGCAGGGCTTCCCTGTTACAGCAAAAAGCAACAGGAGGGAGACAAGATAATAGATCATCCCTTTTTCCTGCAGGTAGTTAGAGAGAAGGTGGGCAAAGGATTGCAGCTGCAAGTTCCTTCTGCAGCTGCAAGTCACAGAAGGAGACAATGTGACAGCAGGACACCGGCACTCCCACTCATCTGCCGAAGCTGTCGAGCCAATCACAGGAGGCCACATGCAGGTGTCCCCGACACCGTTGCCTGGAAACGTGTATACAAACAACTTTTCTACCTGCAATTATCTGTTGAATCTCTCCCTTTTAACCCTTTCTTTTCAAACACAATACATAATCACCAAGTAGATTATAGCATTGACTTGCAACTACAACAAAGGGAATCCTATCAATATTTATGCAAACCATTAACGTTAAATATGCATTAAAATTTGAAGCAAAGTATTTACTGACCATCTTTAAAGAAACATACTGTACTTTATTTCCAAGTTCTAACCCAAAATGTGTTAAGCTAACATATAGCTGCGAGGCAAAAAAAATATGAATGCTAATTCTAATCGCAACAGACGTCCCGTTGTTAAATAAATTCTATTATATTCTACTGCCATATTTAGCACTGAATCAACAGGAAATTTATTCCTTTTTATATTCAGCTATTCCCGGGATATTGAACATCACTCAGGGATCCCCAGTCTTCCTGGCTGACTACTTTGGAAATTTACCTTTCGCACTCATCAATGTTTTATTTTATTACGCTTAACTAGCAATATAAAGAATTCGAAGGGGCTATAAAACAAAATAAAAAAATACTTAGTTGCAACTGCTTATTGTGCAAGTACCGCCCATACATTTCACTGTTGTTTGCCCATTCTGACAAATAAACTTGGCGATGTCCCGATTATGATTTTAAAAAGGGCAGAGATATTTCTTTCCTAAAAATAACAGGATAAAAAACATACAGTTACACTTATCGTAAACCAACACCTATTGCATCCAAAATGATACTATTACTGCAATTCGTCTCTTCTTTCCCCCCGAGAATAATCTGTTCTTACTCCTTCTAATTAATACAAAAAGAACTTCCTTACAATCTGAACTAATTGCATCAGAATATTACTAGCGGCCATGCAGGTATTAAACTGACATTGGTGCCTTGGTTTTTCCCATAACGGGCCTGCCCAACGCATTTCGCAGCAAGAAGTTACGGACGTATTGGTGCATTAGTTAGATTACATACCAAAAATTGCTACTACTTGGGCAAGATTCGCTAGATGTTATTTGTGTTCAACAAAATTTCTGAATGGAAACGTGGTGGAATGCTTGCTTTGAAAAAATTCCGTTTCGTTCTTATGTGCACATGAAACTAGACAACCCAAGTAGCTTTCAAAGCCGTTGCGCTATCGTCAAAATACCCTATTATCGCTCACGCAAAGGTGCAGATTTTCGCCAAAATAAATTTTTTTTTCAACAAATATCCACATACAGACAGTGTAAAATCAGTGTGAGTGTTCCAACTGATATTTATCACTTAAAGTTTTGAGATTTATCCATATTTGCCATTTTTCTTCCTTGTATGTGACTATGTGACTCCCCTCTTCTACAAAGAGCACCAAGTGTAAGGGGCAAATGGAGGGCACCATCACATCACGTGTTGTTTCGGATGTCACGTAACATCATCAATGACATCACAGTGATGTTAGGCACTCTTAGCTGATTCTAAAAATACAAGTTTCATGTTTCTATGCCAAGTGGTTGCAGAGAAAATTGAGTTTTTGTGTTTTCAAGTTATGAAATTTTACACAAGTGTTAGGTTACGGTGAAAAATTATATGATGTATATGTACATATCCTATGGGCTCAAGATAGTCATAACATATAGTTTTTATGACCAGCACAAAGTTACAGGGGGTCTGGTGTTGCAAATTGCTAGTGCACACTAATTGTCCCTTGAGCAAGCTCCCTCAACTCTCTGCATACATGTACCTTGGTGTTGCAAGTTGCTAGTGCACACTGTTTGTCCCTTGAGCAAGCTCCCTCAACTCTCTGCTTACTTGTACCTTAGTGTTGCAAGTTGCAAGTGCACACTGTTTTTTGCCATTTATGTCTTAAAGTGGATTTAAAGTGATGATTTACTTAAATATGCCATTTAAAGTAAAGATTTTCAGCCATTTAGGTCTTAGAGCGGATTTAAAGTGATTATTTACTTAGATATCCAATTTAAAGTAACAATTTTTGGCCGTTTAGGTCTTAAAGTGGATTTAAAAGTGACAATTTACTTAGATATGCCATTTAAAGTCACGATTTTTGCCCAGTTAGGTCTTATAGTGGTGTTGCATGTAGCAAGTGCACACTGTTTGTCCCTTGAGCAAGCTCCTCAACTCTCTGCATACATGTACCTTGGTGTTGCAAGTTGCTAGTGCACAGTTTGTCCCTTGAGCAAGCTACCCCAACTCGCTGTATGTACCTCTCTGCATACATGTACCTTGGTGTTGCAAGTTGCAAGTGCACACTGTTTGTCCCTTGAGCAAGCTCCCTCAATTCACTGTATGTACCTTGAGCCAACTCCATAAAGAAAGTCTAAGTCCAATAGCAAAATAAACTGAAATTTTTTTTTCTACAAAGTGTCTAAAATGATCTGAAATGGCCAGAAATGCACTTGCAAACTTTCAGCACTGCATGCACACAGACTTCTAGTTGAATACTATAAGCTGTTGCATTACCAGCAACGGCTTAAATATACTGGAGCATATTAAGCTACAAATGAATGAAAACCTAATATTCTGCCTTGTTAAAATTCAAATACACTGGAGCACTGTAAACTAGAACACAACGGCAATCCATGAGTGTCTGCTCCAATGGCAACTAATGTGCAACATATCAACCTGTCTTGAGGACACACCCCGTCATACGACACTTTTACAGGTAAAAAGTTTGGTGTCGCTCAAGACAAGTTCTACTGTACTTATTTACTTATCACCGCATGAGGCCAGGTGATCGGTTATGCTTGGCAATGAGTACATCCTATACCTACATTATCATTGCTGTCAGCAAGCCTCCATTGCATATTAATGGAAAACTCAGCATGAATTGACACCCCAGTTGAACCAGCAAGGTAAGAGAGTTGCGAATGTCTGGCGATAAACTCATCAGAACGGCAAACAGGGACGATCAGGTCTTCATCGCCATAAATCTCACTCTTCTGGAGAGGATTGACAGTATAGCAGGTCATTATTGAATTCACAAAGGCAAACTAGATGCAGGTTAGAACCTTGATGATTACTGCCGACTAGACAGACAGGCAAGGACGGAACATGAACATATTACATTATTGTAATCGGGAGTCATGGGGAATCAAAGTATGTAGATAGCTTGCGTTGGTCTACACTTAGCAATAGCGCCACTTCATCCTTTGATGTCTGAACACATTTAGAAAACGCTCTATCTGCCTTTCCCTTTTATGCCAGAAAAATCATATCAAACAATGTTTCAGTTGCCTGCAATCTTTGTAAATGAAATGTTTGCGCAAGCGATGGAAAATGTACAGAGACATCTACTTTTTGTGATCAGGTTGTAGATATGATTGCGGAAAAAGACCTGAATAAAAATATGTAACTTTTTTAATGCTGATTGTTTGAAAAGTAGCTACTAGTGTAAGAACTTGTTAACCTTTTTAATTTTCAGGCACTTAATTAATTTTGCTACTGAAATTTAATTTATTTTGAAAAGATATCAAGAGCTTCACAGTTCTTCAAATACTACAGATGTTTTTAATAACATTTCATGTTATTGAAGAAAAACGTCGAATGAAAACTTCACCTCAAAATAGTACAATGAATGCGTGTGTTGTTGAGAATAAAAGGTTTTCCTTCTTTAATCTTTCCAACTTTATTTTCTGGTAGCAATAAGCAGCTTCCTGCCCTATCTCCCATCAACAGCAATCAGACTTATTGCCAGAAATCATTGTCTTACAAGATACGCCTACCGATTAATATTTGATATGGTTACAGCATGTAATTGCAGCGTTTTGTAAGGTAATTCATTTTCGAAGCAATAGGGAATTTTTGCATTGAAACCTTGTATTTCATTACAGAACTACATCAAATACCATCAGGGTGAATTATGAAGCTATTGTTGCTTTGGTAATTGCAGCTACATAATAAAGTGTTGTGAAACAATATCAAAGTTTTGTCAAAGAAAAACTCTTACGGAACATAATGGATTGAGATGGAAATGAATGTGCTATTAATACGAATTATTTGTCATTGCAGGAGGTTTAATCAATTTATTTCTTTATTTTGTAGAGATGCTTCCCCGTGAGACTAAGAGCAGACAGTGCGGGAGAATTGAGCCTTTAGATAAACAGTATCAAATATAGACGGGGATCAGGTTAACTGAGAGGCAGTGCCCGGTGCCTGCGTTACAAGTAAGCATTTACCAACTTTACCGTAATGCAGATTGAAGATATCTGACATGGCAACCAACAGGGGCATAGAAAAACCCAAGCTGTACTGTTTGCATGAACTATCTTCAGTAAAGTACGTTACTCAAGGGGGTACATGGTAAATATTTGCCTTAATCTCAAGGACCTAGTTAGACTGAAAAGCTGTACGATATTGGATCAATTTCAACATTTTTGTTGAATGTTTTTGTTATTTTATGATGGTTAGGTGGAGGAGTAAAAACCGAAGCTGCACTAGTGGGTTTAAAAAACAAGGATTTCTCTCCCATTCCTAAGTGGAAATCTTAACTGTAAAGCCAGAGACAAAGTGACAGAAGCACGCACAATTTGGTAAAAATCGAGCACACAGCTTGAACCGTTTTGAATCATGAAACGGAATGTTTTGCGGTTTTGTATGGGAGTACCTTGAAATGTAAGAAGAGCGGATTGCAGTTGCTCACGTGGATCTATTGATGTGCAACGCAGAGGTGATGCCGATATTACGTGTAACACTGTTTTTCCTATTTCCCTTTGATGCAGGTCTACAACACGCACGAAGAGATGCTTGATGCATGCAGGCAGTGGCAGCAGACGGAACAGCCACAGTGCGCCTGCTTCATAAGGTCTACATAAGCAGTGAGTACTTGAGCTGCAGACCCACTCCACTAAAACCAAAAAGAACAGGGATATTCATCGTATAGTCTGGCACGTAAGGAGGTTGTGACATTCATCTATCTGCCTGTCCCAATGTCCACTTTATATTGATTGCGTACACAGTGCGGGGTGATTTGCAAGCAAGATGCCACTCCAGCTTTGACCAGTGCTCATGAAAAGCAGTATCTACAGGCGGTTTAATTGGGCACAGGCAGACCCGGCCATCGTGACAGACCGTCGTGTGCTAATGCCACACAAGGAAGGATTAGCATCCTGAAGCAATTTACTTGTGGGATCGTGCAGACATCCACTGCATTCAAATAAAGTTGGGCTAACCGAAAACAAAGGCAGCGGAGGAAGGGGTCAGAGTAAAAAGGCTACAGGCAACTTGCCAGTCAGATCACTACGTACTACGAGCAGATACCTCCCTTCTTGCCCACAGAAGTCATACAGTACTGGGTGAACAACCGTTTTTATTTCCACGGATGTAGGTACATTTTCTATGTCGTGCACATGCCAGTAACAAAGACTGTATACAATATCTGCGAAACACAGGAGCTGTATGTACAGTATGTGTGAAACTGATGCATTGTACAGCTTTAACCAACTGTAGGTTGTTGGAACATATCTTTTCCTCATCCTGCATACAGTTGGATGTATAGCCGGGACTTGCATGTCAGTTCACACGTATTAAATGACACATGACTGTAAAAGGAATTTATGACAGATACCAGCCCAAGGTTCCTTGGGAGCTATATATGAAGAATGATGTGAAAATTACACAAATTCGGCAACTCTTCATGAATGATTCACGAGGCATTTGGAGTAGCAAACACGTTTATAGATGTAAAATAAGCGTTAATGGATAAGTATGTAGAGATGAAGATATGTAATCAGCTTGCAAAGACATTAATCTTGCTACATTAGTGAGAGTAATGGACAGGTATAATGCAAGGATGGTTGCCCAGAAAGCATCCATCTTCATTTGAAACCTTCGCCGCAGTGTGTAGATCCAGATGTGTTTCACACTCGCAAAAAGCTTCACAGGTCGAGTGAAGTGCGGACTTTTAGAGAGGATATTGTGATAGCAGTTTATTTGGAGCGGAGAAGTGCAGTCGTTGATGTCGCTGATAAGGAATCAACAATGCTTCAGATGATGAATCGCCTGTGCACAAAACTCACAAGGCTCTTTGCCGTCAAACAGCCGACTATTACTAAAGGAATAGTGATCGCCTTGTTCCTAAGTGTGGCCTCTTTGCTGTGCCTTGCTATGTATGTGTCAACAGTGCATAATAATGGATTGACTAGGTTACCGCCCGAGCCCACAGTAGTTTGTGGAACGGAAGCCTCGCGCCTACGAGGAATGCCTAACGGACCGAGAGACCATACGTCTAGTGCTAGCTTACGCATTGATAACAAGGTGTTAGTCCTGGTGGAGACACAGTATTCCAAACAGGGAGTTGAGATTTTATCCATACTTGAAGCAAATAGAATCAAATATAAAGTGGAGCTCGCGCAGAAACGTTTACCGTCATTGACACGAATGGACAAGGGTAAATATGGCGTGATTGTGTTCGAAAACTTTGAGTCTTATTTAAATATAGACCAGTGGAATAGGGAATTACTTGATAAGTATTGCTTAGAATATAACGTGGGAGTCATAGCCTTTACCTATCCAACAGAAGACACATTAATACAAGCCAAAGTCAAGGGTTTCCCCCTCTATGTGCACACAAATCTTGCCCTTAAAGACTACGAAATAAACGCCAGATCGGACATTCTGCGAATGACACGAGCTGGAGAGATTAATTATGGCTTCCTGCCCGGTGACGACTGGGTTGTATTTGTGCCGAACCATACAACTTACGAACCACTTGCCTTCGCCAAGACCCAGTCAGCTGAAGTGGTCAGCTTAAGCTATAGCATTGAGGAGAGTAGCTATATTACTGCTATACAGGACAGAGGATTTTTAGATGGTATACAAAGGGTATATTTTGGAAATGACTTTAAGTACTGGTTACACATACCGTTGTTCCTCGATGCCCTTTCCTATCTTAGTCATGGAAAGTTTAGTATACCATTGGACAGATACTTTCTCATTGACATTGATGATATCTTTGTTGGAAAATCAGGAATACGAATGAAGGCTGATGATGTTATCGTAAGTACCATATGATCAATTTCCCCGCATAGATTCAATTTTAAATTTAAATGTTATGAGCGGCAATATTTATCAGTTCAGTTATCTTAATTATGTGAGCCATGAATTCGCTGATGGTTAGTAGAGCTTTAGAGAAAACGGTCCAAGAAACGTATTCGGGTATTTCCATCCTCAGACAATTTTGCAGTTACGACACTCTAAATTGTATAACAATGACATCGTGTTATTACCATAGTATTTTGGCCATGCATACATATTACTTCTGAGAAACAATTCAAAGATTTCTGCGTTCTTTCCACAACTTATGCAACAGGTTTGTATTCAGATTCTCGGAAGCGACATTCCAAGTCAGTGAACGTTATCTTAATTGTAACAAAATGTCTTTAACAGGCACTAGTAGACGCACAGACCCGGTTACAGAAGAATATCAAGGGCTTCCACTTTAACCTGGGTTTCTCCGGGAAATACTTCCACAGTGGTAACACTGCTGAAAATAAAGGAGACGATCTCCTGCTTGGTAAGTTGTGTCTTAGTTTTTAAGACATGAATTTTTCTAGGTTTATTTCACTGGTTAATTTAAAAAAGAGAATGAACGTGTATTTGCTTGTAAATACAATTGCATGTGCCAGGATGGAAATGTTAGACATGCCATTAAGGTGGATCGCTCCTCTTAGGTCAAAGTTATACCGTCTCTAAAATACTTTTAGTTTTTAATCTACCTTATAAATGTAACAAATTGGATATATTTTCAACTTGGGTCACGGAC
>JBCAUI010360627.1:0-14846 GCA_038406195.1 Haplosyllis anthogorgicola | reverse complement strand
CATGTAGTCTCATGAAAGGTGCAAGTTGAACTGATTAAAGATGGCTACTAATGATGCTAACATGTAACTCTAATTAACCAATAGGAAAGTCTGTAGACTGTCACGTGACTTACAGGTACATGTAAGGTGGGAAGCCTGTGGCACCCCTGGTGTTAACTCTAACTGTAGTCTCTAGACTGCAGTACTCCTGGTGGTAACTTTAACCGAATTCTCAAGTCCTTTGACAGTTGCAAATCAAAAGACGAACAAGCTGTAAATTTTCGAACAATGGAATTTCACTCTGATCTCTTAACGACGCCACAAACACAGCTTGGAATTGCTTTGATTTTAAATGACCCCAAATTAACCAGCTAAATAGAATCCGTTTAATTTGGGAGCGTTCTGGAAAGCTCCTCGGTGTTTGTTGTGTAAATAAAAACTCATGTGCCAAAAACAAGTTGTGTTTTTTCATCTTTGCAAAGAGATTGTCATTCTGTAGGAAATTAAACTTTGTCGATTTAGTTCCTGAAAAGGGCAAGTCACATTTTAAGCTTTGTTGAGATCAAAATCTCAAGTTTCTTCAAGCTATTCTGCTTTTAATAACTTCAGCCTCACTTAGACATACCATCATCATGTGACATTACCTCATAGCAACTTATATTCTACTTGACATTTCATAATATCAAACGATTTCAAAAATAATTTTCTATTATTTTTTCTACTTCAAATAAAGTAGAAAAGACTTTTCTAATAATTTTCTTTTCAGAAGGTCAATTTCGGCTAAATTATTTTGAAGAGGCGATCAGGCGGTCTCCAGATGTGGTGCAATGGTAACAGTAATCATAAGTTTTACAGAGTAACATTTAAATTACATAATGTCCGATAACTCAACTTTTCACTTGTCACAGAGTATGGATACAAACTTACTAATACTGGGTTTTTGGCTCATTTGGCCAAAGAGCCTGTAGAAATATGAATTGTCCGTCATCCGTCGTTGTCCAGCATTGTCGTCGTCGCCTGTGCACACCTATCCTGAGCACACTACTGTTCATAGAGACTTCATACCTTGCACACACATGCACCTATGTCCCATCTCAAAGCCTAGCAAAAATTGGCAGCCATATTTGTTGTTTTTTTTACCTTTCTCCTGGAGATGCAGTTGATAATACAAAATCATATTTGGCAGCTTTATGCATCTATATACCCTCTTTATTTCCTGTAAAAATTATATTGATACCACCTATATTTACAGTTTGGCAGCCATATTTATGTTTTTATAGGTCACTTATTTGGGATTTGATCTTGGACACTTCATTTGTATCCATGTGATTTTGTAACCTATATTGTCTTAGTTTTATGATAATGCCAAATGAGCTCAGGTCCATCTGGACCTTTTTTTTTATACAAAAATATGTGTAATGTCTTCGTTGTGTATTTTTTTGTTAAATTAGCTTTGAACGAGATCTTAGTTTCAAAAAGAATGCTCGCTTCTTTCCTTGAAGTAGGCAACATTGCAATATATAAAGAGGAGACCTTTAGATTGTTCTTGGAAATAGGAAACCTTAGAAGTAAAATAAGTCCATTTCCTCCTCCATCCAGTCTACAGAAATTACTTCCATGTCTGCGTATTTGCTGTGTTGGTTGAATAGTTACCACATTCATAGATAACGGATAGTATCCGTTTTTCTCCGAAGTGACAATCGAGGTTTTTCCTATTTAAATTTTTTAGCCTAATCTGATAAATTTGCCAAATTATCTCTAGTAATACATCAACATTTATCATATTTATTTCAAGGAGTTTACACACACACACGCACGCACACGCACACCCACACAACATAAAAAAATAATTTAAAGTAAAAAAGAACTTTCTTAACTACATGAGTATTGCTTCAAAACGTTGAAAAGCAGTTATGACACTAGAAAGGAGACACTACTCAATACATTAAACAAACAACAAAATACAAAAATATGCACTTTTTATTCCCAATAAGTGCATATATGTGTTTCACAAAAGTGATTATATTTTTGTACATTTTGTACATGATACAAGATACAATGGCTTATAACTACATGTATCTACAGTCTTACTGTACAATTCCAAAGATTACAACAAAAACGTTGTACATTTTAAAATTGGACGGAGTTCACTCACAGTTAATGTACAGATACTCCTTTTCTTGCGTCTTCAAACAAAACAATAATCATACTAAAACTTTACACAGAGATCGTGTACATGAAATATGTTCGAAACAATCAAGTAGAACAGAGTACTTCCTTCGAAAAAGGCCTCCATTAGTTTAGAATACGACATTCATGTACCTTGTGTTATGTGAAGGCTACTGTAAAATGGACTTAAGTCAGGCTTGCTTTCCTCCAAATGTCAATACTTAACAGAGTAAAGCTTAATGCACCACAACTCCATCTCACCTCCCTAACCCGTCAGATAGCACCACATAGTTCAATTCAAAGTTGGCAATTACATTTCCTGATTTTTAAAGTTGAAAGATTAAGTACAGTTCATTGTCTGTGAAAAGACTGGGCGGGTACAAAGTTCCATAGTTGATAAAAGCGCGGAATGGTATGCTCACGAGCAGAAGATGCGATGATCCAGCTCTGTTACAGACACGAAAGTTTCTTTGGAAGCTAATTCAGGTAGTGCTACTTTAGTAGAGATAACAAATTACTGAGATACTCGCTATTTTTATCCAGAGATTCAGTTTGTAAAGATACTAAAATAGCTTTGCTTTGAAATAATTAAGGTTGATGTAACAATATCAAATTCGTATCTGGAATCTAATGTGGTATCATCAAAAATGACAGCAAGGCTGTGACATTAAAATGGAGGATAACAAGATAATAACTTAGTAAAGCACATCACTATGATCCTGGAGCGGTGGTTGATGTCACATTCGCCACATTGCTGGTCTCTGGAATAGTGGGATTGCTCACGTCAGACGGGACGACGTCATAACCCAACTTCTTCATGTCTTTCATAACAACACTGAAGGTCATGTTGATGTAGCCTTGCGTTCTCACACGAGTCACTGCAACATAACACGAACAGAAACGTATATATATATACTGACATGCATAAACCTAATTTGTCATTCACCATTAGTTGTGTAGGCACGCCACTGAATGAAAGATTTGGTCCTTGACACCGCAGCACATCTGAGGTAATAACCAAACACAGCTGCTGGAACCAACCGTACAAACGTCAATTCCCAAATTATAATTGTAATTGCGCTATTACAAGTGGTAAAAATTCTGAAACAAAAGGAGTGTGGTTTTGATCGTCGTCAATATGTTTTCAGTTACCACGACTAAAAATGTCTGAATTTTTTAAATTGTGCAGTGATTATCTGAATAGAATGTCTTACTAAGTAGAATAAGTAAAATGCATTTTCTGTAAGCTACTTTAACCCAGTTTTCAAATGATTAAAACTAGGTTTTTTTAAGCGGAAATAAATCAAATACATGTAATATCCATACAACTGAGTGCATACAAGACCCAACCACTTCTAATTGTCAAAGGTGAAAAAGATAATTTTCAATTCTTCTGAACATATGGCTCCCCATTCAACATAGCCATATTGCATAACTAGAAAATACGGTTCAATTTATCTTCAGTCGGTTTTTTGATTGGATGCCGAGCTTCACTTACATAGTGCAATTATCCAAATCAGAGGCGAAAAGCCCAAAGTAAAAAGTAGATGTGTCACTCTGTATAAATGCATGCTTTTGAGGCCTGACATACTTGCGACTTCGATAAAAAAGGGATGTCTTCTTCAAAATAAATTTGTGTGCACACTTTACTAAACAATCCCGACAGCTAAAATTTTACTGTGTACGTGTGTGCGGAGTATTTGGTAGTGTCAGTAAGTATGTCCGCCTGTTCAGGATCTGCCTTTGAAATGGCTTGATCAAGAACTTTATTTCTGACTCATGTACAGTTTCATAGAATCTTGGTAAAGTTTGGGGTGTCGAGGAGCCAAGTTTAGCACAATAGTAGCAAATATTTTAAAGTTTTGTTATGTTAATAAGCAATTCCCTTTGGTACGATTTGCACCACAAAGGGATCAAGGGCAGGCAAAATGTAGGTCATAGCCATCAAAAAGGTCAAGATCAGATCGACCAAAAGACATCTTCCTTTTTACCTTCTCGTCCCTCGCCTTGTGCCACAACCCGTGGATCCGTGTACTCTGGCCGCCGACCCATCAGGTAACTAAGGAACTTCTGAAACCTGGATGAGGATTCGGGAACGAACATCGCTAATCGTCTCGTGTGTCTGAAATGCAATCAACAACTGTAATGAAAAGAGATAAGCTGCAGAAACCTCTTATTTGTTTCCTTTACCAACATCTTTGGAGCATTTACCTTCAATAACTCGTAGATATCACTTCATCATAGAGATGCCTAACAATGTAGTCAAAATTTACTAAAGTAAATCCTTGAATTAAATGTTTGACTATTTCAGCTGCAGTACATGCGGAACGTCATTTTCCACTCATTCGTCTTTTGACAAATGTAAAAGAATGCAATGTACACAACACAATGTTTATGACAATCACCTGATTTTTGGACGAAATACTCGGTTAATAACTTTTGCCCATTTTGACAATTATACGGAGCGGGACATCTTGGGATAATTGCAATTACACCACAGTCGATATATATTTGTCTTTCTTGTCAGACCTTAAACTTTAAAAAAGGTAGATGCCATCTCTACTCATTTCCTGCTCATGTAATCGATGATTTGCATGATTTACTCTACTGAGGTTATTTGTTTCTTCAATTAAAGTAAATGTAATCATGCAATCAAAACTTCTCTGGAAGGAAGAAAACAGTATTACGAGAATAACCGCCAAAATACATTTAACGCAGTCACGATTTTAATTAAATATAAAATGTCATGCTATTTGAAAGAAATAATTTGTGATGCTGACCTTTCCCTCATAGGTTGGTGTTTCCCTAAGATACAATGTCTTATAAGATGGCGATGTACTGTGCCACAGTGTACACAAGTGTACGAACCATATTAGTTATTCCAGTCCAGTGTTTCCGCTGCAACGCGTCCATGCGCCAAATGAGCGTGGAAATCGTGAAATGACTCTCAGATTTAAAAGGTAATACGTCCAGTTTGGGATTTGGATGATTTTCAAAAAAATTATAATTGAACGTAATGTTGCTCATGGATATTAATTTTGGGATTGAACTTTTTGCGTTGTTAATAATTTTGATAACGTTAGTAATGGTGAAAAATGATGCTGAACAAAGCTAGACCATGCGAGAGTTTAGCTGTAAAGGACGATTTACGCAGTATTACGAAATAATTAAATGTTCGATTAGTCACAAAAAATAAATTTTGGAAGTGTATTTCATAAAATGCCCATGTCCCCCTGAAAATCGCTATTGTATCAGCCTGAATGGGAAGTGGCAAGACAAATGGAGATGCGGGGGTATCAAAATGGGAAAAAGTAGTTCGTTTTTGGCGGACTCAAGCATTCTGTCACAGCATCTGCACACCTACACCAACATTTACCTCACATAATTTTTTGATACAGTTTTGATTTTCAGAAGCGAACGTACCTTCCAGGAGTGATGGGAACATGCGTCACGCCGTACCCTCGTATCACCTCATTCCCAAAAACATCTGTGCCGTACGCGTGCACGCATATTTGCGGCCCTGACAGTAAAAGAACAGTACTTTACAAATTAAGGAATTAATAAAACAACGCATGGATATGAATCTTGGATAAAATCAAATTCTTGGCAACGTATCACCTGAGTGGTGACTAATCAACTTTAAAATGCATGCTTAACGTTAAAATGATCAAAGCATGCTTAACGTTAAAATGATCAAAGTTTGAACATTGTCCCCCCCCCCCCACTCCCAAACCCGGGATACCCTTGGCGACTAACGCTTAAGGCAACCGTGAAGTGTTCTGTAATGTTTGGATAAATCTAACCATGGTTAAATCTATCACTCCCCAAGTATAATGCCCTGATGAAGGTTAAAAATATGCTCTATTTCAAAATCATTGCCAGGAATGTAAAATGTTTTGAATCAAGTCGCTAATCTCCCACATCCGAGTACCTATGACACTTTTTAAGATATTAAAAACACTACTAAAACACCATTTTATTGTAAATATTAAATTTCCTGATTATTTCCACAACGATTTTCGACATTTAACACATGAGATAATCAGTCTGAAAAATGTTAAAGGACAACTTTTGTAAATTTGTCGGAAAGAAAACGCCCAACTATGTCACTTAACTCATACATAATCTCCTGATTTCTACTCTAATACTATATTTATTTTTCAAAAATATTCCGTTATCCATTAAAAGTGATGGATCATCCCTAAACAGTTCCACAGTGAACACCATCTGCGACTACTAACTGAATTGAGAAAGAATCATGAATTTCCGAAGCACTTTTTCCATCATTCGGATTACATTGCATGGCCGGAATTGCCAAAATGTGGCGATCTGGAAAAAATAAAATAAAAACGAAACTTTGATTTGGCTTCTCAAACCATTCATAAAGTTAATAAAAGTGACATTTCCGTAGAGCAACTTGTAACCGATCGTGTCCAACACCACTGTTTTTTGTTGTGCACAAAATGTTTCAGATGCCAAATTAATAAAATTAACACTTTCCCAGATTGACGTGTGAGAGAGATCATTTCCAAAGCCACTGTATTTTGCAGTGCACAACATGTTTCAGATGTCATTTGATTTTTTTTAAATCCTTATTTCAAAGTGCGGCGTGAAATGTAAGGCTTTTTTTATTTAATTGTTTGGATTACATTTCCCGCCGCACTTTGAAATCGGGATTTCAAAAAAACCCAAACCTCATTTGACAGCTGAAATATGTTGCACACGGCAAAATATGGTCGCCTCAAACACGATCCATCGAAAGTCGATCGAGCAAAATCAACATTTTATTTATATTTACAAATAGTTTGGCTTTTTAGGGGCAAAGTTCAAATTTTTTTTTTTTCCGATCGCCGCACTTTGAAAATCCTGGTAGTGCAATGTAATCCAAATGATTAAAAACAATAAGCCTAAGATATTTCACAACTACCAAACATAATTCAACACCCATTTACGCTCTACTTCCCTGTTACTGCGCAGTTATCACTATTGGCCGTTTGGAAATTCCTCTCAAAGTGCCAAGTTCTAATTTTAGCTTCAGTCGCATTCTCGTATACAGGAGAGTCAGTGGATTTGCAATCAGCCAGTTAAACACACGTGTTACGCACAATTGCAAACCAGAATTTATCGGAAACTACAACATTTCAAGATGAAGTTAAAACTATCGGTGGCAATTGTTATTCTCTCACTGGCTTGGTTGGCAGATGTTGTTACCGGTGTGTGTGACCCGGACTACGGACCGGCTGGGGCGGTGCGATGTGTGCTACTGACCGTACCATCGTACTCAGACTACCAGTGGGGAACCTGTGTGTCCAACAGCTACATCAAAGTGAAGTCGAAAGGACAGTATTCCTGTGCATTAGACTCAGACTACTGTTATGACCAGTGTATGGTTGAAATGTACGGAAAAACGTCTGGTGATGTCTACGGAAAATGCCAGTGCAATCCTGGCGATGCGGTCCCCGGTGATTATCCAAAGGCGGGTGATAAATTAGATCACAATAATGACAACAGTGACCTTCGGGATCTACTTGGCGATGATTACGATAATATTTTCGGAGATTTGAACGGAAATAAAAACAGCAAGGACAAAAAGAACACGATAGCCGAATGGTGCGCAAGTCCGGATGGAACAAAATGCACCTGGTTCAGCGAATGTCTGGATAAGAAGTACCCATGTACCGCAGCTGGAAACGGCTACACTCTTGACTACGCCGAAAATTTCTGCAGTTTGTACGAAGCCCAAGAGAACGTAGCTGGGTACTTGTCACCCCCGGCTAAACAATGGCTGAATGCTGTGCGAAAGTGTCTGCAGGTCGATCTGGTGCCATTACTGCGACCTTGGATGTCCCCTACCTGCAAGGACATCAAACAAAACGCCCTGGACTCCCACAGTCACTGTTACTATTCCGCTTATGCAGGAGCTCCTTCAATCTGCGATCTCGGTTGTCTTGACTGGGGGAAAATCTTCTGGAACGTGAAGAGCAACTTCCAGCAGTCATTCATTGAATCTATGAAAAGCGTAGTCAAAGCCATGTCGACCTGTGGTCAAAATGTGTCAATCATAGGAACTGACTGTCCGTCTGAATTTTTACGACTCACACTCAACTACGAAACGTCCAACGGCCATCATGCAACTGATAATCTGAATGCCTTAGATCAACTGGCTGGGAAGGCCGCTGATCAACTTGCAAAGCGACTAAAATGGGATTCGAAGGTCATGGACTGGTTTGCCTTGGCTCCAAACGTCACTGGTAACTTTTCCAAGACAGTTACAATTGATGTCATCCTTGGCGACAAGATAGCCCTCGGTTTGTCCCGACAGCAAAGATCCAAGTTCAGTCTCGCAAATGTGGCCAATGACTTTGCCGATGCCCTGAAAAAGGGGCTTTTGTATGATTTGAACCTCGACCACGGAAAAATGGCCGTGTCCACCTTGAAGGCCTGTGAGGACATGCAGTGCGGTCAAACCTTCATGAATGCGACAGCCGGACCTCGACCTCTAAAGAAGAACTTTGCCACCTCAGTTCAGGCTCAAACCCTGAGTATTTGGGTGTGCGCAGTGCTTGTGCTAACCGCCTTCTTCATTTAACTTGCTTGAAAAACAAACGCAACATTCTCTTGTTAAAATACAACACTATATTGCTGTATTTTATGAGTAAGAATTACATAGGAACATGTTGCAACCAACATACTTTAAACGACGTTGTGTTAGACAACCGTAATGTAAAAAATGTGCAATTTCTGAAATACATGTATATGATTGAAGATGTTTTCGAAGATATTTTAAGGAGTCAAAGCGTCATTTGAATTGACTTGTGTTGTTAAGTCAACTCTGGCTGGTCCACAAAATACCGGTGACACTACAATCAGCTATAAATTTACCTGTTTTACAAAAGTATCATTCTGTGTCTACATCGATACCATGCAAATATCACATAATACATGTCAACGCTTCATTGTACATAGGTGATTGTACTAAAGAAGCCTTTGTTATTGAATAATAAATCTTTCCTTTCAAAAAAATATCAATTGAATTAATTTTCTTTCCAGATTTTACGGATCAAACTTTTCTTTCATTTACCCTTATTTGTCGGTTTGGGGTACAAAACATTCTAAATAAGTATTCATTTACAAAGTCGTCTCCACGAAAAAAAGTGCAGAATTGCCTAAAATGGCTGAAAATACTTCTAAAATACAGTAGACGGAATATTTGTTGATGAAATTTCCCTGGGCTTCTACGGTGCTTCGGAAGGTCCCAGACCCTAAGTCTCTTATTTTTCGCTCCGTCATCAAACATAAACTTAACCAATCCTAGATCCGCCCCTGACATTACACTTCGTAAAAAGTGCGACAATAAGCCAAGTATGGTTCTATCTCTCTCTTGATGTCTCATATTTATTTTGGTTCGTTACCAAAAGCCCCTGGCAGAAATTCACTACATTATTTGGGTCAGTGATTTGCATACACGGCACATATATTCGTGATAAATTCTTCTAAACTTCCTGAATTATGTTTTGAATTTAAAGCAATAAAAGGTCTCTAAATATTCCCTCAGCGTGCAGATATACTGTTTAGGCTTTTTTATTTAATTGTTCCGATTACATTTTCCTCCGCACTTTGAAATCGAGATTTAAAAAAAAATAACTCATTTGAGGTTGAAGACTGTTGTGCACTGCAATACTTTTTGCATCGTAACAAGTTTCCTCGTGAGATGATCGTGAAAATTTTTAAAAGTTTATCAATATTTATTCATATGCACAAACAGTTGGGCTTTTTCGGGACCAAGTTCAATTTTAATTTTAATTTTTTCCTATTGTTTTCCTATTGTGTCAGTGCAATATAATCCAAATGACTAAAAAAGGCCTTATATCAGACCCACTCAGACCTGGTCGACTTTTTAGCTTGCCTTTGGACAGCAGTTGAGTCTGATATCATACCATGACCTTTTTAAATTCGACAAGACATGTACCAAAAGGAAGTTACTTCATTTCGTCCCAAAATCTTTCAGTTCGCTACGCTGAGAACTACAAACGACTCCAATTGTACACGGTGCAATTTACAATTTTTTCTATCCATTGTAATTGGGGTATTAAGTCAGGGTATCTCAGTCATTTTGTCAGCCATTTAGTCGTAAATTTTCTGCCTAACAACTTGAGCCAAAATAGACACTCTTGAAAATCTTCCTATCAATTATTTTTTTCCTTTCCTCATGAGTTATCAACATGGTAAATGGCAACAACAAAACAAACGTGAAGTGGGATCTCTTCTGAGCGACACCAAACTTTTGCTTCACAAATGTATCGTGCGAGGGAGAGTGTCGCTCAAAGAGGTGTGATTACAAAGATTTAATACCAGTACATTTCATGAAAGTGTCCCACAGGGTCCCACTGTACTGAATTCGCTGAGCCACCAAAGTGATAACACAGACAGACAGACAGACAAATGGACAGAAGAGCTAACATCCGTAACATGACGGGAGGAGGGCAACAATAACGTGTCGCAGTTGGAACGAGCTGAGGTATTTCACAAAGTTATGTCCACGAGTGTATTGTCTGGTAGACTTCGTTGCACCTAAATGGATCCCGTCTTCCGCTTTTCAACTGAGGGCAGACTTTCTGATTTGGTATTGCACAAAGAGGTCCATGTGGACCTGAGCTCATTTGTCATTGTAGCTTGGTAATTGAGAGTATTGGTCAAGGTTATACTTTGTGGCCTTTGCAAAGAATATAAACGTGAAAGACAAATATGACTGTCAAATTAAATTTTGTATGAACGTGAAGATTGCTTACAGGTGTGTCCTTGCCAAAGAGCAGGGAACACAGAACACAGAAACACGCAAGTTTGGATGCCATATTAAAAAAAATACATAATTTTTTCAAAGGCAAATGAATAAAGTACGGAGTCTCTAAATGATCAGACATGTCATTTGGGCAAGTATGCACAGGCAACAATCAAGACAACACCAGACAATGATGACGGACAATTTACTTTTCTACAGACTCTAGTATTTATGATAAATGACCAAAAACGGGTTGGTGACCAAAAGGTTCAAGTGTTGAAAGAAATCGAGAAATCAAAAGAAAATGTTACTTCCAATAATACTTTTATTCAAAATCGAAAATATGTAAGGTGTGTTTTGTATTTTCCGATTGCCGTCATAAATAATTTCTTCAAAGTAAACCAATGAAATTACCTAAGTCTGGCCGTATCAGGCAGGCTTCCCTTCTGTGCGCGTGATTCCACTCTGCCGTTAATACGACCAAATTGGGGAAGTTTTCCCTCACTCAGCATTACTTCATTGCAACACCAGTAGCAAGGACCACAGGACGTTAACAAAACTGACATTTTTTTCAATTTGAGGCCTGGACAAGATGGAGGAACTACTACGAGAAATTGCTGCATGATGGCAATTTGGAAACCACGACGAAGAAAGACGTGGAGATTGCGGACTGGTGCACGAGCCCGGATGGAACTGAATGCACTTGGTTCAGTGAGTGCCTAAACAGGAGGTACCCGTGCACCGCAGCTGAAAACGGCTACACTCTGGACTTCGCCCTGGCATTCTGCAACCTGTACGAAGCAGATTCTTACCGGGCACAGTCTGGGGAACATCACTTCTCAACCATAGGTCTCCAGTGGCTCAATGCCACGCGAAAGTGTCTTCATGTGGCTCTTGTACCACCGATACGCCCATGGATGACCCCCACATGCAAGGACATCAAACAAGAAGCCCTGGACTCCCACTATCACTGCTACCTGTCCGCCTTCACATGTATTCGTTTGTTGAACCTATGAAAACTGCTATTGAGGCCATGTCGACTTGTGGCCAAAGCGTCTCAATCATTGGAAATGATTACCCATCCGAAATTCTGCGACTCACACTCAAGTACGAAACATCAAAGAACCACCAGGCAGCTGATACTGTGAATGAGCAAGACCAACTGGCCGGTGAGATTACTGATCGACTTGCGAAGAGACTTAAATGCACGATTTTAAATGGGATTCTGATGTCATGGGCTGGTTTGCTTTAGCACCAAATGTCACCAGCAAGGAACCCAACGAGATCACCATTGACATCATTCTTGGAGACCTGGTTGCCATTGGCTTAAATAGGGCTTCAAGCTGGCTGACGTTGCTTAGGACTTTGTCGATGCCCTGGAAGGTGGACTGCTGTATGATTTGAACCTAGACCATGGAAAAGTGTCCGTATCCACCCTGGAGGCCTGTGGGGACATGTAGTGCGGTCAGACCTTCATGAACGCGACAGCCGGACCTCGACCCACCACTGTACCAAAGGTCGCACCTCTGAAGAAGAACTTCGCTACTGCAACTCACGCCCAAACCACTGGCGTGCTGATGTGTGCTATCCTTGCCGTCACAGTCTTCTTTATGTGATGAAAGCGACAATCCAGTACACAAAACTCTAATACAAATACAATTGTCGAAGTAAGGCCAGTCCGTTGGACAATGACTGGTTGAAATTACTTCGGTCTGACTGATTTTAAAATCCGTCAGACAATTTCATCATTAAAATAATAATAATACAAATGATGTATTTCGGGTGACCATCTAACGTTCGGTCTGACTGGTTTCAAAACTTATTTCGAACGCTGCCAAATTCCAAATTCCATTTCAAGAAAACAATGACTGCACCGAAGATGAAAATTCATTAAAATTACAGCGTCTGATTATATTGCAATGTTAATATTTAATACGACAAATATTTTTAAATGATTATCATTGGAATCATACAAAGAGCACATCATTTTACAGCGAACAAACTTCCCACGCATGACTGTTTTTAACACGAACTGAGAAGAGCAAATTGTAATGCGCTGTTGCTCCTTAACTGTGTGCCTTTTCATACAAAACGTATTAAACGTACAATGTTTTAATGAACAGTGTATTAAATGGTAGATGTGATCAAGCCTAACGTTTACATGTTCGTACTCGCTATCAAACGTGTGAAAACAATTTACAGCAGAACGTGTTTTGAGCGGCACTTTTTTTTTACGGCATACCTGCCTTTTACGGCATTGTCACTCAAAAAGAAATCCTTATTATTCATGTTTATTTTACCTGTTTTGTACGGCATACCTGCCTTATACGGCATCTTTGCCCTGAAAAATTAGGCTGCCGCTCAAAACAGGTTCTACTGTAGTTAAATGTAAAATTGTGAGATCGAACGCTGATGAAAGATTTACGGCCATATTTTTTGTCTTTAATGAAAGAACAGTTGTGGATTTTACATAACATTTGTCAATGCACCGTCAGCTAAAAACATAAACCTAACTGTAAATATTTCATTCATCAAAGAATACGATTTCAATTTTATGTCTTACGTTTGAAACGCCAGGAGGAAGGCCAACCTTTATTTGTTCATTGCATTACGTTTCTCGGCGCTCTCAAAAAGCATGGTTTCTAACATGCAATCTGAGGCCAAACAAAAGAAATTTAAGCAAAATTCATCAATTTAAATCTGAAATGTAAAATAAGCACCAATGTCTTTGTTTCCACAGCCGCTCTTAAAAATTTCTATCGATGAAATGTATTTTGACAAATGAAAAAGGCTGACCAAAGACATATTCAAAATACATTCGTTTTATCCTTTAAGTCCGTTCGTGCATGACTCTACACAAGACTTCAGAAAATATAACACTCTCATAGGAAACACATTGTTCGTTGTGTTTTTTTCCGAATTTCAAAGACATATCTTTCTTGAAAGATTCCCGGCGCGGTATTCCGTCGTCTGGGAATATCTCATTTGACTCCGGACTGTAGTCAACTTCACAATTGTTCGTCCGAATAGAGCACCAAATAATAAACCACGTTAATATTTCTTATATTTGTTTAATAATTGGAAACGTTGAGTTCAATTACGCTGCTGAGGGTTAAAAAAAATATACTCGAATTCAAAATAAAAAAAACACTTATCTCGAATCCCAAGGTTTCAGAAGATTTTTAAGCAGCTGATAAATGATTTGCTTGCATGCCAAATACATGATAGTAAACCTCAGTTTTTACAACCGAGAGAGCCAAATAACATGTAATAATTCAGTGTCCTGAAATCTGATTTATGACATTTCCTTTGGTTCAAAACAGGTATCATACAACTGTGCCTCTCAACTTACGATGTGCCTCATTTATATTACCTTGCGTCCTTCACCCACGAATGTCACATAACCATCACCATATTCAGTCTTTTCATTCAAAACCAGTGAAGAAGAACGCTGAAAATTTACAATTTTAATGGCTGCTTTCTAATTTTTAAATGGCCGTAAAAAAGTCTCATAAATGTGGCGGTACCATGGTGTTCCAAAATTCAAAATTTCGCTTTCCGCGGTAAAAGGAGCGATCCCCGCTGTAGTGGGCTAGCTAGAGTCCCTTCTAGCGGGAATTGTTCCTCCGCGACACACTCTGGGGTGTTACCCTTTGGGTTCTATTTCTAGTAACATGGCTTGGCAATGTACTGCACATGTGCAGGTTCCACCGTGAAATCACGCATTCTGTGATGTCATAAGTTCTGTGATGCCACTATTGGAACATTGCGCATTGGCAGATCCAGGATTTCCCGTATGGGGGGGGGGCAACCCAATTTTCACCCAAAAATCGAGAAAAACTGCATGAAAATGAAGAAAATTTTAGCCGTGGGAGGGGGGCGCCTCCTGCGCCCCCCCCCTTAGGTCCCCCAATGTTGC